>JASDQU010307853.1:76711-93868 GCA_032191745.1 Picea mariana
AAAATGAATATGTGCTCATCAGAGCAATGCCTCAAACAATGAGGGATTCAATGGTCCCTGGAGCTCCCTCAAGCTTCAATGGTTAAAAAAATGCATTAGAAGTCTCCAAATGCCTATGATAACCTCACCAATGGACTCAGAATGTCCAAAAACCCCTAGCTGGGCTTTTACAGCACCTGATTTGGTCAAAAACTCATCATGTTATGCTTGCTGCCATTTTTCCCCTTCAAGCCTGCTGTAACCTGTTCGCCATTTCGCACTCTGGAAAACTAAACTTGGCTTCTGAGCGTTTTCGCCTCCAAAACCTAGCACCCATGCGCGTCCCACAAAACGCACCAATTTGTCGCACTGTTAGCGAAAACAAAGCCCCCCGAGGACGAAGGTGTTAGGCGCATGGGGCCATGTGGCCACATCCCGCGCACATAAAAAGGGCTAAAATGCCACTGTTAATGCTGGGTTGACAAGTGGCGGGTGAAATGTGTTAACATTTGGAAAATCCAAACGGAAAATCCCGCGCGCATTTTTCATTGCAATGGTCACATGTTTTAACATATATTGTAACCGCGGCTTTTTACAATGCAAACGTTATTCCACGCGCCCATTCCACACGGGGCACGGTCATATAAATGAACGTTGAAACCACGGGCTAGACTCCCGTTCGAACTGCGCACATATACATTTAAATAGCGGTCATATGTGATATACAAAGGAACCGTGTATAACACTCCGCACATAGCACATACAAATGTGTGTTAACATTTTAAACCACCGCGTGCATTGGCATATATATATATGTAATATATGCTGTGGAATGTAACCACTGTTTTAACATAAGTCCCGCACACGCAATTCACCAATATGCCACGGTTGTATGCAGTTCGGAGGAACCATGGGTCGGGGCTAAGCCCTGGCCCGCCCCCTTTTACATTACAAACCATATATTAACTTAAATATATATGCTTCGACCAATGTAACAAGAAACGATTGGCGGTATGTTGGCTAGCATAAAATTGTTAACGCGTTGCAAAGGGGGAGGTCCGGGGGTCGAACCCCGCGGCCCCCAAATAGTTTTAATAAACAAACCAACTTAGTCAAACTCAGGGTGCCACATGGCAGCCCTTGATTGGGCCACGTGGCGCCCTAACACTCGTCCAACTAGACGCCATGTGTCCACATATAATTCGTCCACGCAAACCAGTAAATACTTGACACGTCACCTGCAACGTTGACTGTACGGTTGCCACGTCATCCCGGCCACGTAAGATGATGACGTCAGCAGGTGCCACGTGTCACCCTTCTAGTGGTGACACGTGTCACTTCCAGATTGGTCAAACCATATGCCAAAAATGCCAAAAATGCATGACACGTGTCACACCTAGAAGCTGCCACCTGTCCTGTACGGACATGCCACATCACTGTACGGCCACCACGTCAGTTGTACGGCCTGCCACGTTAGCTGTACGGCCTGCCCAGTCAGCATCAAAATTTTGCATGTTTGGCTCGGCAAACAGACCTCGATAACTTCTCCATACGGACTCCATTTGCGAACATAAATATACCGCCGGAATTAGGAGAACGAGATGGACGCAATGTCACCGTTTTCGTCGCATTCCGAGCACTTTGAAAATTGAGCAAATTTTAGACCCCTGGTCTAGATTCTGATCATCGGCGATGCTCAATTGGAAATTGATGAACAGTTTCTCAGTTTGGCTACGGGTTTGTCTACCAATGGACAACGATGGTCCAAGAATTGCAAAGTAGAGGAGGTGCCATGGAAACTACTCTTCCAGTCGTGAAAAATCACCTCCTGTGATAAAGGTTTGCCAGTAACGATGCTTAAACAATGTTGGCATGATTTATTGATGATAATCAAACAGTTTATCACCTGCGAAGGTCGGTATGGGTTTGTTTTCTTACATCACCTTCGTTTTCTTATGGTTTTTATGGGGTATGAGCTCAATATGCCCTATTATTTACATAGAAGCCTGTTTAAAATGTCAAAGAAGTACAAAAGGAACCAGGCTGATAGTAGCCTTTTTCATTATGGGCCGGTTAAGATTATTGTTGTTTTTCATTTGAGTTTACGTGGATATTGTTGGAGCGATTTCCTTGCTCGTAATGATTTTGAGGATTCGAACCCTCCACAGGTTGACAAACCTATGGTGAGCGAGGACAAGTTTGTACCCCCAGTACCCTACAACATCCTGCTACCTAAACCCTTGCCTGACTCACCTATCGACCTACCCCACTCTGTGACTAAGGGTGTTAAGACTATTAAGCCTGTGGGCAAAAAGCCCAAGGAAGAACCCACTGTAAATGACAAAGGAAAAAAGAATGCCCGTTTAATTTCACAAATGGCAAGAAATAGGCCAAAACCCCCTGTCCTTCCTAACCCTATCATGTTGAGTGAGGACTCTGATTCGGAAGTAGAGCGTTTCTTGGCTAGTGAATACCCCTATTCACAAGGTTTGTGTGCCGAACCCTCATATGACTTTGTGTCAAACCTACCCCCTTGCCTAAAAAACGACCCTAACTACCCAGGCATTAAGCTGCCTTGTGAAGCCCCTGGTCATTCATCCAAACCCTCTCCTTCTCTGTCTAAATATAGAATGCCACCCTGTGATCAATGCAGCTCGTGGTTAGAGAGATATTATCTTGATGTGCCAATTCTACAGTCAAGAATTCACTCTTTGGAGGACCAGGTTGCACTGCTTACTAGTCAAAAGGCTAAGCTGCAAGCTACTGATAAGAAACAAAGGACGCCAGGCTCCATCTTGTTTAAAAATGTGGAATCAGCCACAACTGTCATGAATTCTAAGTTGGCATAATTGAACAGCCTCTGCATCACACAGGTACATTTCGATATCACTTGTTTATGTAATGATTCGAATTCGGTTTCAAACAGCTTCATTCACAGCATTGTTTGGCGCTATCACATTGTATGCACTCTGTACATCGCTTTGCTTTTATTAATGGAAGTTTGTTTTCCCAGCTTAGCTTCGATTGGATTGTCATCGATTTGATTGATCTTGGTGTGGATTTGATTTGTTTGATTTAGTTAAATTGAATACTCTGCTGTCAATTGAAGTCATTTGTATCTATTCTAGACAAGAGTTCTTTCTCATATTTCAATTTTGAACACAACCACATTTCGTTTTGATTTCATTATAATGTATACGCTATGAATGGAAATAATTTTGAAACGGTTAATTGTTATGGTTTTATGTCCCATATGACTTTCGACCAACAGGAATACAATTCGGTTTATTTTTAATATGATTATGTTAATATGCATCCAAATCGTGAATAGATTCAATTCATAATGGTTATACCCAGCCGGTTAATACACATTGGTTTACTGTTAGTTCCACCATGTTATCGATTGGATTCGTAATAGCAATGGATACTCTGTTTGAATTTGATTCATAGAACGAGATTGACTATATCTAGGTTCACGATTTATTTCTATAATTAAACTCAGTCGTGATTTGTTTTGATTATTTCCCTAGTTTGCAATTATAACTTCTGTTGATTCTATTAAGATTGTGTCTATTGACTGTGCAAGGATCAATCACAAATTTGGTTGGGTTGATGTTGTTACGTATGATTTCGTTTACACGTAATTGAAACAATTTTTCCATCTGTGTATTCGATTAAACGATGTGAATCATTTTCTATTTCATTATAGCTATAACGAGGGGAAAATGGTTGTGTTGGATTATATCGTATCACATACGATATAACTCATTATCGATTCCAATTGGATACGAAACAGTCTTGTTACTGTTCGACCCGATTTTATGGTAACAGTAAAACAGAGTATTCTTACCCCTGTTTTCGATTGAATCACTTTTGATTATGATTAATGTTGAAAGATAAAATCATTTGAATCATTAGTGATTCGTTTTAAATGATCATTGGAAGAAAATTGGATTTTATTCTTTTAAAAGATTTGATTTGATTTCAATTATGATCCTGTATGTTATTTTAGACTAGCTACGGAATCAGATGATTCTGTAGCTAAGTCTGTGAGATTAGATTTTTATTGTTTTGCTAATAAAATATCTTTCTAACTTTTTATTTTTGGTCTATTGCAGATGAATTCGAATTCGAAATTGCAGTGGATTTGATGAGCAGTTAGGGGATATTTGAAATATTTTACTTGCATTTTAGTTTCCTAGTTTAGTTGATTTTGGGAATATCTTCCCAGATTATGTAAACAGTTTGATATTATCCACAGGGAGGTTTTACCCTGTGGAAAGACTTATAAATACTTATCATTTTTGTAATAAGATCATCCTCATCCGTGGGAGAACAAGGATATGGAATTTTAATGCAGACTGAGACAGAATTTGATATTCTGCTACAACTTTAGCTTTTCATGATATCAATATTTTGTTTTATGTTTATGTGTATCTATTTGCATTTGGTTAATGACTACTTTAGCTATCTTAATCTCTTTCAAATGATATAATTCAATCAATATAATCCATATCTAAATTCTTCCAAGTGTTTAAAAAACATAGCAATTGCTTGATTCAGTTTGTGAATGATAGATTTCTCTTCTTCATAAGTTGAATTATCAAGTATAAGTTTTTTCATAACAGGTTTCCCTTATTGCAAAGATTTATAAATCATATAATTGTTATGATTTTTTATGTCTTGTTTATCCTGTAAATAAACTTAAAGAGCAGCGCAGCCTATCGTTTACGAGAAGCTTTTGGATTATCTGGTGCGAGTTTCCTTCCTCCGACCAGCTTCGAAGTCATCATACACAGGACGAATTGGGAGCGTTTCCAGGTCAGTTAGTCACTTATTTGTTTACTGTTTTTATTAGTAGTTTAGTTTAGATATAAGTTTAGATTTATAGGTAGAATTAGTATATTAGATTGTTTAATTTCAGTAAATATATTAGATCGTTTAATTTTAGTAAGTTTTATTTCTCATTCATAAAATCATAAAATCAAAAATATATCTCTAGCTGTCTTAGGGAAGAAAGTAAATTATTTTTACAGGTTTTATTCAAATCTGCCAGTTGTAGATATTGTATATTTGTGAATAAGTTGTAATTCAGTTAGTAATTAGACTGTTAATTAGTTGATTTAGTATATTAGTAATTAGTAGTTTGTATATAGAATAGTTAGAGTAGTTTATAATTAGTCTTATTTAATTTATTTAGTAGTTTGTTTTAATTAGATTAGTGTATTAGTTTGTTTTATTATTAGTAATAGTTGTTTTATTTATTGTTAGTTAGTTCAGTTTCTTGTATTTAGTTTGTTTTATTTATTTTGTTTTATTTAGTTTAGTTTGTTTCATTTGTTTTAGTTAGATTAATTAGTTTAGTTTAGTTTTCTCTTTGGTTTTCCTAGGACCTTAGAACGGCCAACGGAGCCGTTAAACCCGTCAGGGTGGTTCATTCCAAACAGCTTGGGTTATTAGACAACCCCGGACCGGTTCCACTCTCTCAGTTGACGGACGGTCAATTTCACCCGTCAACAAAACGCTCCAGATTTGTCCTATGTATGATGACTGTTTTAGCAGATCGGAGGGAGGAAACCCGCACCGAATTATCTGAGAGATTCTCGTAAACGATAGTTGCACGTAAACGATAGATGCAATGCTCTTCAAGTATGTTTATAGGACAAACAAGACATAAAAATCAAAGCAGTCATATGATTTATAAATCTCCACAATTAGATAAATCCGTATGTAAAGATCTATGCATAAATAATTCAATTGATGAAGAAGAGAAATCTGTCATTCATAAACTGAACCAAGTAATTGCTATGTTTTTAAATTAGTGAAATAAATCAGACATGGATCATATTAATTAATTCATATCATTTTCCAAAAGACTATGATAGCTAAATTAGTCACTAATCAAATGCAAATTGATAAACATAAACATGAAACAAAAGATTGATATTATGAAAGCGAAAGCTGTAGCAGAACATCAACTTCTGTCTCAGTTTGTATAAGAAATCCATAGCTTGGTTCTCCCACAAGTGAGGATGATAATTATTACAAAAATAATAAGTATTTATAAGTTTTCCACAGGGTAAAACCTCCCTGTGGAAGTTATCAAACTGTTTATATAAATCTGGGAAGATATCCCAAGTTTTACTAAACTAGGAAATTACAATAAAACTGAAACACCCAAATATCTCTTGAACTGTCCAGTATGTCCCATGCAATTCGAATTTACCAACAACAGGCCAGAAATGGACAAGTTAGAGGGATATTTTATTAATATAACAATAAAAATTTAATTCTATAGACTAGCTACAGAATCCTCTGATTTTGTAGCTAGTCTAAATTAGACACAAAATCAGCATTAAGATTGATTAAAAATCTTTTAAAGAATTAAATTCAATTAAAATCCAATAGCTATTTGAAAACGAATCATTTAGTTTGAAATTATTATACCATTCGAAATCAAACAGGATCAAAATCATCCAACCGAGTACAGAGATAGGTGTACTCTGTTTCGATTGTTATCATAAGTCGAGTGAACAGAATCATATTCCAACAATTGTAAAATCATTTGATATCCAATTGAAATCAATATGAGAAAACAAATCGTAGGTAATGGTTAAACAAGAGATACAATCGAATCCAAATGTTATAGCTATAACGACATAGCAAACAATTTATATCATAAGCGAATCAAACCAACACGAGTGCGTAACTGTATTGTCATAGCAAATGATTTCATGCCACGAATAGATCAATTCAAACTGGCACGAAAATCAATTCAAATAAAATCATAACAGGATCGATTGGTTGGCAACAAAATTCGTAATTTGTTATTGCAAATTGGGCAAACAAACTCGATTGGCATTGAACAAAATCGTTCATTTCAAATGAATTATAACCAAATTTAACATATATACCAATCGTGGATCTGGATATAACCAACTCATTTTAAAATCAAACAGAGCATTCATTTATGATACGAATCTAACTCATGAAAATGATCGAACTAACATCAAACCAATCAAGCGAATCAATCGACTGGGGTTTAGCATAGTTTTCATGAATCAAATCCAATCCATAATTCGGGTGCATTTGCACAGGCTTAAATGAGAGCATTGTTTTTATAAAAATAGAGTCGTTCTTTCCAAATTAAATTGAACAGAGTGGTATTTCCGATTTGAAAAATTATATGACACAATATATTACAAGATCGTAACAACCAAACTTATTGAAATCATTTGTCAATCACAGTATACAAACCATAACGAAATCAAATCCAAACATGATCGTATTCACAACGAATTCAATCGAAAGCAAACCACCAGTTTCGTTAACTCAATCAGACAGACCAACAAATCAAATCCAAACGAAAACCATTCAAATCCGATAAGAATCTATCAATAGCTAAACTAGGAATAAGCAAATCATATATCCAAATCGACATTTCATTTATTTTTAGCAAAACGAGACAATGTACAAGATGAACACCAAATGACAGAGCCATTTCGAAATATACACAGAGCTATCCGAAGACTAAATTTCAATCACTATATTAACCCTGATCATTCACACAACTAGGAACATTTCGAAAATCATACCTGTATGACGAGCAGATGGATTGATCACAACAATTTGGAGTTGAAAATGGCTATAGCCGATTCAACATTCTTGAAAAGGATGGAGCCAGTTGTCTTCTACTTCTTATCAGATGCTTGGGGTTGGTCTCTTTGATTGGTCAATACTGCAATTTGACTTTCCAACGATTGAATTTTTGATTGGAGTATGGGAATGTCGATGTAGTATCATTCCAACCATAAATCGCATTGGTCATAGGATGACTGTGTGGGATTTGGAAGAGCAGGTGAGGGTTTGGTCATATTGTTGAGGGTTGCGTGAGGCAATTTGATACCAGGGTAGCTAGGATCGTTTCTCAGGCAGGGGGAAGATTTGTCACAAAATCATAAGGTGGTTCGGGGCATAAACCCTGCGAGTTAGGGTACTCGCTGGCTAAGAAACGTTCTACGTCAGAATATGAATCCTCACTAAGGACGATAGGGTCTCGCTCAGTGGAGGGTTTAGGCTTATTTATAGCCATTCTCGAAATGAGCCAGGCATTCCTTTTTCCTTTGGCATTAGCAGTAGGGTTTGCCTTGGGCTTTTTGTTTGCAAGCTTCTTAATAGTCTCAAACTTCTCAGTTATACCATTGGGTAAGTCAACATTAGGGTCGGCCGAGGGTTTAGGAGGAGGCAGTAGGATATGGAAGGGCACAAGGGGCTCGGCCTTGAATTCACTCACCACAGGTTTGTCAACCTGGACAAGGTCTGTGTCATCGAAACCTTTTCGGGCGATGAAATCCCTCCAACTATCACCGTGTAAACTCAAGTGATGCACAACGATAAGTTTAATAAGCCCATAGTGGAACAGGCTACTGTCAGCCTTCTATCATTTAAACCTTTTCGACATTTTATATAGGCTGCGCTGAAAGTAAAAGGGAATATTCAACGAGTATCCCATAAAATTCATTAACAAACACAGGTGGTAGAGAAAAATGAGTCTGTATCGACCTTCACAAGTCACGGACTATTTGACTACTATCAAAGTATCGTGCCATCGTGGTTTAAGTGCAGAGATGGGCATACCTCTGTCACAAGAGGTGACATTTCGGGAGATGAACAGTAGTGTCCATGGCACCTCCTCGACCTTACAATTTTTGAACCAGCGCTGTCCCAAGGAGGGTAACCCTATAGTAGAGATGATAAATTTCTCATCGATTTCCAACTGGGTGTCACCCTCCTTGGCTCTATAGCCATCAAATGTAAGATTGAATTGTCGTGCAACACAGAGGTTAAAACCCTCAAATCACTGTACAAAGGTGAGCCATCCGTTTTCCTCCAAGTCTTTGCAGGCATTGTCAAACATTAACAAGGCTTGGTTGCCATTTGGATCGATTCGTACGACTGGTGCCATGGAGCCGAGCACATGGTAAGCCGAGGGTTTGGATCATAATACACACAGGAGCAGAGCTACCCAAGCTAACAGAAGTGAACGAGGATAAGGGATAGGCATAAATTCCATCGTGCAAAGGTGGTGGACCTTATCTCTGCCATGCAAAAAAGTCATTGACAAAGTACAACCACCGACTTACATATCTTTTCAATCCATTATAGTATAGTTCAATAGTCATATCACTTGGCCAATCAATGAAATCAATGTATAAACCAACGCACGCAAACATTATGCCATAGTTTTAAACACCCGACAAACGATTTGAAACCAAAACCAAATGTTTAACCACGCGCTAATGTATCAGCTCATATAATCAATAGTTTAACCAATGTGCCAATCGGTATTCATATAATCAATAAGACAATAGTTACGAAAACACAAACATAGGTATCATATTAAAAAGATATATATGAAAGATTTAACCATAACACCCATGTATCTTATGAAACCAAAGGTCAAGTAAGTCAAATAAAATGCAAATCTAAATGCCAATGCATTGCAAACTTAATAGAACCAAATTACACAATCAATCGAAGCATGAGTAATGAGTACAGATCGAAAGTTTTTCTAGCTGCAATCAATAAGTGAAATGTAAGCACAATAGGCATATCGACAAGAGAAATAATGACAGTTCAGATAATGATTTCAATGAGACTTCGAAAGATGAAGTTTTCACGCTTATAGTCGTGAAAACAAAACGAAGGTAAATGTGCAAATGTCGCAAAAGAAATAAAAATGTTGTTTATTTTAAAATTGCGCTGAAAAAATCGATGTTTGCAAAACGTTGGTGTAGGCAGCTTATAAGACAATGAAGAAAAATGTGAACTGGATGCCAACAATGGTGACACACTGGTAGAAGCAGTTATCTCTGTCAATAGAAACAAATTTAGATTTTAGGACAGCAAAGCTAATTCCAACTCAAAAATAACAACCAAAAAATTGTATAAACATCATCATTAACCAACTATTCCAACAGTGTTTTAAAAGATGAAAACTGATAACAATCTTAAGATCAGCAAGTCACGATATTAAAGATAAAATATTCAATACTGTTGGCATAGCCACTGCTGCCAGCAGGTGTCCATAGCCTCGACAGGGTTACCATTTAACCCACTCTGACATCTATATCCTGCCAAAAAGTTCTGGGTCAGAATAAAGGACATTAAAGAGGTTGCTTATTCATAAATTTTCATATACCCGACATTGCTTCGCTGCCAGCAGGCCTGTTCAGTACCCCGACGAAGTTCTCTTGGCACCATGCATGCATTTACCCGTTGCCAGCAGACCTGTTCAGCATCCCAGCGGGTTTACAAGCACTTCCCACAACTCTTATTCATAATTTATTTTGTTTTGTCTTTTCATAGATATATAGTTGAGCGGGGTGATGCAGAAAATCATGATACTTTAACATATTTTTTTAGACCTCATCAAAATTTTTTAGAACTGTCCTTTATTTAAATCCAAAGATGTTTTATTTACAAAAATGACTTCCTAAGACAGGGAGACATCTTGTGAGTCATTCCTTTACAGAATAGGGACAACATAAAAAGATAATAGATGATCATGATGAACTTTACTTAGAGATCGACATCAGTAAACTTCTTTCACACAACAGATATAAAATTCAGCAATATATCATTGATGTTTGTACAAATTTTTCAGAAGTTATTTCAGTGAAGGAAATTTCTTTTATCTTTTGTCTGAATAGCTCAGTGTACAGGTATGTGTATTTGAAAGAAAACACAAACTGACAAATTCAAAGAAAAATAAAAAAACTAAAAAGCAAACAAAAATGAAAACAAAAATAAAATATTTACATAATATACAAGGGTATTAATCAAGCAAAGTATCTCTTCAGGGCTTGGCCATTCACTGGGTAGGTGTCAAGTTGCCCTTCAAGATTCTGCAATCGAAAAGAACTAGGACCCAACTTTTCAACAATTAAGAACGGTCCAAGCCACAAGTTTTGAAATTTTGTGTGCTCTCCCTTTCCCTCGTGTGGTTTGTCCCATTTCAGGACGAGATCACCTACTTCAAAATTCCTATCAAAAGCAGAATTAGAATCGAACCAGATTTTAACCAATTGTTGATGTTGATCTAACTTTCGTTTAGCTTGGGTTCTTACCTCTTGTAGCTTCATCAAAGCATTAATTCGGTTTTCTAGAGGGGGACAATCTTCTTCTTGGACCTTTTGTGACAACTGAAGTGAAGGAAGAAGAATGTGAGGTAGCAAGATTGCTTCTCTGCCATAAACGAGAAAAAAGAGGGAGTTACCTATAGCAGCTTTTGGCGTTACCCTATCAGCCCACAACGCGTTCAGCAGTGCATTGTGCCAATTCTTGTGATTTTCAACCACTGTTCTCTTGATGATTTTGATCAAGTTCTTGTTTGTGGATTCTGCCAATCCGTTGCCCTGAGGGTAATAGCTAGAAGAATACTTCATCTTAATTCCCTTTTCCAAAGTGAACTCGGTCATCTCAAGAGAGGAAAAGTAAGAAGCATTATCGAAAACTAAACAGTCAGGGATACCGAAGCGAGTGATAATATTCGAGTTTAGAAAGGAAATTACCTGACTGGTGTTGACAATTCTTAGCGTAGAAGCTTCAGACCATCGTGTAAAGTAATCCGTGGCTGTCACAATAAACTTGTGTTGTTGTGAGGATGGAGGGTTGATAGGACCTATGATATCAAGGCCCCATTGCTGGAAAGGAGAATCTACCGTAACGGGCTGCAAAGGAAAGGCTGGTTTTTGTAACCGCCCTGATGCTTTCTGATAGATTATACATTTTCGACACAAGGCATAGTCGTCTCTAAAAAGCGTGGGTTAGTAATAACCAGCTCTTAGAACCTTATGAGCAGTGGTGTCACCACCAAAATGACCACGAGCTTCTCCTGCATGCAACTCGAGCAAGAATTTTTCTGCTTCATCTTTTTCAAGGCAGTGCATCAGTACGCCGTCAAAATTTTGATGAAACAGGATACCATTAATCAAATGAAAAGAGGCGGAATTTAATCTCAACGCTCTTCTTTTGGAGGTTTCTAGGTGACGGGGGGCTGACCCATGTTCAAGACAGAATCTTATATCGTCATACCAAGGACTAATAGGGTTTTGTGTGCAACAGATTAGACTTTGATCGCTTTGCCCTAGGTTTTACGTATCACTTTCTTCTTGATTTCCTGCTTCTGAATCAACAACTAACTTATATAACCCTTGGCCTCTCACTATCTGATCTGGGGTGATTTCTAAGTCATACACCTGCAAGGAGGTGACCTAGTGGGCTCTCTTCTCTCCTAGTTCTTTTTGCACTAACAAGTTCCTCACGGCTGGGTAAGGGACAAGGACTTTCGTCCTTGACTTCAAAAGATAGGACCGGAAGTGCTTGACTGCTTTGAACACAACATAAGCTTGCCTATCTACCACTGCGTAATTAAGTTCAGCGCCTTTGAAAGAAAATCTCATAAAGGCAATGGGTACTTTATTGTTCTCGACATTCTTTTGGGTTAGGACGGTGGCATAGGAATGGTCAGAAGCAAAAGTGTAGAGTGTAAAGTCTTGAGAAAAATCTGGGCTCATGAGAGACGGAGCGTCTATTATAGCCCTCTTTATTGCATTAAAAGCTTGGTTTTCTAGGGGTCCCCAGTGATATTGGGTGTCTTTCTTAATTAGATTCTATAAAGGCCTGACCATTTCGGAAACTGGGGATGAATCTTCTCACGAAGTTAATCTGGACTAAGAAAGACTACATAGATTTTTTGGATGTAGGAGGGGGAAGTTTTGCGATGACTTGAGTCCTTTTGGGGTCAATAATCATCCCTTCGCTAGACACAATGAATCCTAAAATTTTACCCTGTTCTACTGCGAAGATGGACTTATTGGGGTTCAAGGAGATGCCGTATTTATGACATCGCAGTAGGATGACTCGCAAGTGAGCTAGATGATCGTTTTTGTTTTTAGAAAATACAGTTACATCATCTAAGTAAACTATGACGGACTGATTGATTAAGCCTTGGAAATCAATGTCCATTGCTCTCTGAAAGGTGGCACCAGCATTAATCAATCCAAAGGGCATTTTGCGATAAGCATAAGTTCCCCATGGAGTATGGAAGGTAGTCTTGAGTTTGTCTGGTGGAGACATCAGGACTTGGTTGTATCCAGAGAAACAATCTAGTAAGGATAGACTCTCGGAACCAGATACCTGTTGAAGGATCCGTTCCATGGGTGGGACAGGATAGTTGTCTTTATCAGACGCTCTATTGAGGCTTCAGAAATCAACACAGATTCAGATTTCCCCATTTTTCTTCCGAACTGGGATGAGGTTGGAAACCCATTGAGTGTGCCTAACAGGAAAAATTATCTTAGCATTTAGGAGCTTATTCAATTCTTTTTGAACGGTCGGTTCGAGCTTGGGGTGCATCTTCCTCAGTTTTTGTTGGAAGGGTAAGGTTTGGGGCTTCGTAGGTATGACATGCTGTATGATATTAGGGTCGAAAGTTTTGAGGTCATCATATGTCCATGCAAAGACATCTTTAAATTCTTTGAAAAATTTAACAAATGCAGATTTTTCTTGTTGAGAACATCCTAAGCCTAGATTAATGCATTGAGGATTTTCATTAGTTCCTAAGTTTACTTTTTCATAAGATAACGAGGAACTATTGGTTTTACAATTGACCGTCTTTTTAAATTTATCTTGAAAATCATAAAACTTCTCTAATCTAACTACAGATTTTGGGATCGAGTTTACCATATCCGATAGAGCTTTAGGAGTTTTTGGATCAGGTATTACCATAAAATTGTGCAAATTGTCATCGTGCATGCGTTCATCTATCACCGCGCCTTGAAAGGTTTCTTCCATGTGCAGAAAGTTGACGATCTGTTGATCGTCGTCAAAGACTCTCCGGTTTGTGATGTTGTCGGGAATGGATGGTCGAAACAACAACTCGACGGAGAATGCATCTGGGGACAAGCCTTCTGCAGGAAGAAGTTTAGAAGCTACATTAGCTAATAAATCTGCTTCAGAGTTATTCAACCTAGGAATGGAATTTATATTGAAAGCAGAAAATTTGTTCATTAAATTCCATACCTTAGACTAGTAGCTTTTGAGATGCGGAGACAAACAGTGGATAGAGTCTCTTACCTATCTAACCACTATTTCAGAGTTGCCAAAGACGGTTAAATTTTGAATGTTCATATCCGAAGATTTTCTGAGACCTTGCAGTAAAGCCTCATATTCTGCAGTATTGTTAGTACATTCAAATTCCAATCTACATGTTATTAATGTTTTGTTACCTGCTGGATCGATAATAACGCAGCCTGCTCCAGCTCCTTCTTTGGACTTTGACCCGTCGAAATACAAAGACCAAATTTGATTTGCATCGGGTACATGGGATCGTTGCGTGGAAGTTGCTGGCTGCATATATGCTATAATCTCAGACTTTTGTTCTGGATTGGTGATAGGTGAAGCCTCGGCCATGAAATTGCCGAAGAAGGTGTCCATTCCTTGTACTTCAGGTGAATCAGCAGGAGGTGTATACGGTTCATTGGGATCATTCAAATCAGTGACCGTGAACTTAAGGTAGCGCTCACGATTTACTCTGATTTTATTAGGATTTCCGTTCTCTGGAAGCCATAGATGGGACCAATCTGTTGCGAAATAACCATGTAGCTACTCCGACCAGTCCCTGCTTAAAAACATGCCATACACTTCCGGAATATCCACAACAATTATATCGATAACTTGATGAACCTTGGGGTTAGATGATAATCTAATAAACACATTTTTTAGTTCACCTATAACATTGACATTTGTCCGATCAAGTTGTATGATTTTTAAAGTCGATGGTTCAACTTCAGCGTTAATTTTCTAGCATACGGACCAAGGCATCACATTGGATGACGCTCCTGAGTCTATCATACAATTGTGCACGTTTCTATTAAAGATCTCGAAAGTTAATAGAAAAGGAGGTACATTCTTGTGAGTACTAAGAGCAGTAGCTTGTGGCTTTTTACTCGCAGTTTCTAAAGCTACTTTATCTACATTATTTACATTATTTACATTACTTACAGGAAGGCTTCCTTTATCTTGAGGATCAGGATTGTTTTTAGTGGAAGTCTTCTGGGGAGTTTTGCTTTGCACAACCTTGTTGCCATTAGAATTACCTTTCTTTCCATTCTCTGAAATATTTTGCAACATTTTTTGTAACAAAAATGGAAACTTCAATAACTCATAAATAGAAATGTTAGCCCTTAACTTTTTAAGATCTTCAACAACATCATAATCTAAGTTGGGGTTCACATTACTCGGTTTAGTCTCAACTGATTTAGATTGCTTCGGAGGTGAAGTTGTAGTGTTTTCAGAAGAAGGTTTGCTTGTTGTCTTACTCCTAGTGTTATAAGGATGAACTGTCTCGAAGTTGGCTTGGAAGATGCTATCCGAGAAATGTCCAAAAATGTTTGGAGAAGACTCTTCTTCTTGAATTGTCTCTGGTTCAACTACCTCCTCAGGAATCTCAGGAGGCATCAAGTTATCTTGGGCTTCTAGAATTGTTTGTAGGGCGCATTGCAAACTTTCTAGATTAAGGCCTTCGATGGTTGGATTAGGTCAGTTGGTAGGAAAAGGATTTCGGAAAGGAGGTTTGTAAGGTCCCTTGCTCGAGGAAGCTTCTTCGGTTGACCTTTTTAAGTCTATAACTTGATTTGACAGTTTTTGAACAACTTTGGTTAGGTTTTCCAAATCAGAGCTTCCAGGTTGTGATTTATTTTGAGTGGGTCTGGGGAGGATTTCAATCTTCTTTTTGGAAGAAGAACTAGTCTCAGTTTTGTTGCTAGTAGAGTCTTTAAGACTAAGTATGTCTTTTTCAATCTGGCTGGCCTCCTCGAAGGCTTCTAACAACATGGCTTTCTTAGATCATTTAACCCAAATAGCTATACTCTGATGCAAAGCTTTAGTGTAGTATGCAATTAAAAGACTCTCAAAAGGCATATAATCTGCATGGATTCGGTTTTTAAGTGTTAAGAATATTTGATTAAAGTCTTTAACTTTTTCTTTTGGGTTCATTTTTAAGCTAGAAAGGTCCATGACTAGGAATTCCGAAGGCTTACCGTCTTCGAACTTTTCCAAAAAGCATGACTCAAATTTCTCCCAAGACACGATGGTATGGGGTTGTTGGGAAAAGTACCATGTGGATGCATTGCCCTCGAAAGTATACAGGAACAACCTATAGACAACATCTTCATGTTCGACATTGCGGAGTCTTATGGCTAACATAAACTTTTTTATATGATCTTCAGCGATCTATTTTGAGTCTGGATCAAACTTGGGAATCCATTTCTCCGGGTGCTTAGGTAGAGGGTGCTGAGCTCCAAGTACAGCTACGACATCCTGATCAAGCCAGGGTCTAGCAGCGTTGTTCTGATTTTCCATTGGGGTAGTAGGTGTGGAAGGCTGAGAAGGGGAATTACCTTCTTCAGAGGAATCTTCTCCGAAAGAGGAAGGAGATGATGGAGGTGGTAAAGGGGGTATCCTAGATCCTCCTGCAGCAGGATTTATGATTGGATCTGTAGGATTCACAATGAGGTTAGTGTCACCTAATTGTTCTTTGATATCGGAGAAGTCCAAAAGTTGACCCTGTGGACGGTTTGGTTGCCTCAAACGGGCTAAGGAACTATGTGTTTTTATAAGAGATTGGCGGACAATCTCTTGTATGTCACCACCTGTAGGATTAGGGGTTACTGGCTCAACTGTGATCTGTGGATCGTCGGTTGAAGTAGTTGTTGTTTGAGGGGGAATATTATCGTTTGAATGNAACTTTTTAAGATCTTCAACAACATCATAATCTAAGTTGGGGTTCACATTACTCTGTTTAGTCTCAACTGATTTAGATTGCTTCGGAGGCAAAGTTGTAGTGTTTTCGGAAGAAGGTTTGTTTGATGTCTTACTCCTAGTGTTATAAGGATGAACTGTCTCGAAGTTGGCTTGGAAGATGCTATCCGAGAAATGTCCAAAAATGTTTGGAGAAGACTCTTCTTCTTGAACTGTCTCTAGTTCAACTACCTCCTCAGGAATCTCAGGAGGCATCAAGTTATCTTGGGCTTCTAGAATTGTTTGTAGGGCGCATTGCAAACTTTCTAGATTAAGGCCTTCGGTGGTTGGATTAGGTCGTTTGGTAGGAAAAGG
>JASDQU010307853.1:135372-152875 GCA_032191745.1 Picea mariana
ACAAAGATGACATTTGTGGTGGGTGAATGACAACAGTAATAAAAATGATGAGCTAATGACATCGTCCTATGAAGAATCTATGAAGGAAGAGTATGAGTTGATGACATCGTTATCAAAAACATATTTCCACTTAGTCGTAATGACACATCTTTGATATCGTCCAACATTAAAGAAATCCCCACATTAGTAGGGATTTTAAACATTTTCAATAAGTGTGAGTCATTCATGCATTCTCCTACCTCATCTAAATTCTCTTGTGATCATTCTCAACATTATTCACATAACCCCCACACTATATTCCCCTTAGTTACTCAATAATCCAAATTTAGAAATGACCAAAACTAATGCAACAATGACAGAATAACAAACCTTGGAAGAGAGATAAATGGTTGTAGATAAGAATAGAGGAAAGGAAATTAGAAAACCTTTAACCCCATGCCCATGAAATATTCTCTTATAAATTATTTAAGATCTAAGGAAATACTCCACTAGGTTTCCCATAAAGTAATCAATGGTCGATGTAGGATGACATTGGTGGGTGAATTGAAGCTTCTGTGACATCAACTCGACTTGGTAATTCAATAGTCAAACCCTCCTTAATTATTATTTGGTGAGATAAAACATACTTAAGTATCGAAACCCTCCCATACCTTAACCCCATGCCTTTAGAAAAATTAGAAAACCTTTAACCAAGTATCTAGTCAGCGATAGTTGGAAGAAATTAGAGTGGTGTTGTGATTATCCAAATCAATACAAAAGTGTACCTAATTACAACTTGAAATAATGTTTCCACCAAACTACTCATCCACAAGAGAAAATTGTCATTGACTTTCTCATCCAATGGAGGAGGGAAAGAATACATATCCTTGTGATATTGTGCACCCACTGGAATAGTAGTACCATGAAATATCAAAGATGATCCCCATTATGAACATTATGAACATTGTTGCAAACATCGACGATCTCAAATATTATGTGGTCGGGACATCATACATCCTTGAGTCTTGAAATCCTCCCATACCGTCAAGGCATGTGTCTAATTGAAACATCTCAAATTTCGATGCATACAGGCACATATTGAAGAAATTTCAACGTTGGCCCCATTCACTGGTTATTACTATGCGGGGTCGATGCATGAAATTTGTGGTGGTTGAATTGGAATTTCCATGACATTTCTAGAGAATTCCAACAAAGATTCTACAGATGGAAACAACGACATTTGACAAATATGAGACGCCCAATTATGAACATTGTTGCAAACATGGACGATATAAAAGATTATGTGGCTGGGACATCAAACATCCTTGAGTCTTGAAACCCTCTCATACCATCAAGGCATGTTTCTAGTCTAGCCATGTCAAATTTCGGTGCATACAGGCACATATTGAAGAAATTTCAATGTTGGCCCCATTCACTAGTGCTCAAAAAAACAAGGCACTTGGAATACATGTTTTTACTTTCACCCTCTCAACAAGATAATTGTCAAGGATAAATTCCCCATTCTAGTCATTCATTATCTTTTGGATGAACGTAAAGGTGCTCAATATTTTACCAAACTTTATCTCCGTCTTGGCTGTCACCAAATTCGTATGAAAGAAATTGATATTCCTAAAATTTATTTTTTCACTCATGAATGCCATTCTGAGTTCTTGGTGATTCCCTTTGTCCTTTGCAATGCCCTGTCCACCTTACAAAGTCTCATGAACCACATATTTAAACCCTTTGTACATCATTTTGTCCTTTTCTTTTTTGATGACATCGTAATCTACAATAAAACTTCGTAATCCCATGTTACCCATGTGGATTAGGTCTTATAACTACTTTATCGTCATCAATTATTTCTCAAAAGGTCGAAATGTACCTTTGGTGTATTAAAAGTGGAATATTTGGGCCATATTGTTAGTAAGGATGGTGTATGGGTGAACCCAAAAAAATATTGAAGCAATGAGGGATTGGGCACATCTTAAGATTCTTAAATTTTTACGAGGTTTCCTTGGTCTAATAGGGTATTATAGAAATTTTGTCAAGAACTATGGAAAAATTGTTGTTCCTCTCACTTCCTTACTTAAGAAAAAATATTTCAGTTGGATTGAAGTAGTAAATCAAGCCTTAATTGTGTTAAATATTTAAATTAATATTTTTGAAGTAAGTGGTTCATTCATCATCAAAGAAAATGGTAGATTCATAAAATACAATGATGAAAAATTAAAAGATGATATATTTAAATAATGCGAATAATAGGTTGAAGGTTTTAAACTATGAAACAATGAGTTTAAATATCCACCATACTAAACCAATCCAAGTAGAACATGTTAGATTGCATCTTTTGCTCAATGCCCAGGGGATAATTGTTTCCTTTCAAATCCATTATTCACTATAATTTCTTTGATCCTCCCCTTAATTCAACAAATGTATTATGGCCCAATGGATTTCTCCTATCATACTTATTTGTACAAATAGTGGTTTATCTAGGCTCTTTTATACATAGGAAATTTTTTATTATGGAAAAATTGATTTCTCTTATCTAACTTATCTATACATAAAGTGGTTTGTATAGGTTCCTTTGCGCATAGGAAACTATTTATTGTAATGTATTTCATATTGTTTCAATTAGTTTCAAATCTACACTTATTCCTACTATTTTTTTGTAAGTGAAACCATCATTAGTATTGTTCCTTAAAGAAGGGAATTAAATGGAAGAATGGGGCATCTTGAAATAAATAAATAAATAATGGAATCTCGACTACCTCTCACACAATAAAAACACAAAATGTACAAGTATAGCCTAATATAAGAACTCATTAAATTTTTGGTAAGAATTCTTAGGCATGACTATTACTAGCATAGGTCCATCTTAACCCTAGACTTATCAACAATTGAGAGTTGTAGATGCTACAACTCTTCCCACATGCTTATGGGCAAAGTTTCTTTTCCTGTGGGCAAAGTTGCCTTTCTATGTTCCTAAATTACCACCATATAAGATGAGTGTGCACTCTAATGAGTGTGATTAATATTGATGTGTCACACTCATTAGAGAGGCACAATGCTATTATATGGTGGTCACTTAGGCACATGGAAATGAAAGTGGAAAGAGTTTCCTTTGTATGTGCCAAAATGTCCACCATATAAGAGGATTGTGCCTCTCTAATGAGTGTGATACATCTTGATGTCTCATAGTCATTAGAGAGGCACAATCCTCTTATATGGTGGTCATTTTGGCACATTGAAAGGTAACTTTTCCCAAAGACATGTGGATAGAGTTGTAGCATCTACAAATCCGCTCACAGCCTTGTGGAAAAATTTGTAAATTTTGCAACTCTACCCACAAGACTGTGGGAAGATTTTCCATGTGGGAAGATTTGTAGACAATACAAATCTACCCTCAGGCCTATGGGTGGAGTTTTCCTTGTATGTGCTTAAATGACCACCATAGAAGAGGATTGTGCCTCTCTAATGAGTGTGAGGCATCTTAATGTGTCCCACTCATTAGAGAGGCACAATACTCATATATGGTGGTCATTTAGGAACATAGAAAGGAAACTAGGACTTGTGTGATGGCCCAAATCCTAATGTATGACTTTTTTGAAGCATATAAAGTAAATTTTATTTCTCAATTCCATTGATTTTATCCTTCAACCATACATGGTGTACCAATCCTTGAAATTATAAGCATATGTCACTCATGGGTTAAATATTATAGGTCCCTATATATGGAACATTAACCCGAGAATTTAATGTAGTTGTTGCAAGTTTTAGAAATTTACATCACATTATGGCAAAGTATATCAAAACAATTTATCATACTCTAGATTTAGTTTAGTTAGTTTTGGTAATGAGAGTACATTCTAGTCATTTATTGAGTTATTTTTTGCAATGGGGGTACTTTTTCTAATTTTACTCATTTTACCCATCAATGCACTACCTCTACCAGACGACGACGTAGAGGGAAATCCGGGAACCCCACCAATTCCCCCTCAAGACACCGAAATATACTCAGCTTTCTTCATTCAACCTCATAAGGTAAGAGAGATGGGTCCATTCCATGAAATACCTACTTCATTTTTCCCATAGATATTCTCCTATGGTACATCTCATCATCAAAGAAGGTCTTTGAATTTGGGGTCAAGGATACTTCATGCCTCGGAGTAGATATCACTTTATACTACTCTACCTTGGATGGTACAACTCTTCCCACAAGTACAACTACAACTCTTCCCAAAGGCCTGTGGGGAGAGTTGCATCTACAAATCATGTGAATAAATGTTGATGTTGAAGGGGCTCAAGAAAATGTCGAAAATATTAATGTTGAAGCTTGGGATAAAGATGGGGTGCATGAAAAAAAGGCATCTATGGAACTTGATTCTCAAGCATGTGTGGTGTCAACAAATGTTTACATGGGATATTTTTCCAGAGAGATACCAAATAACATGCTCCATAATTGGGAATTATTCAATGTTGAGTGACGTCCAATACATCGGGTGGCTCAGTGGAGAGATTGAGCCAATGTTTGAGATAATGGTCTCCACATGTTAAACAATTGTTCATTAGGTTGAGGATTGCAAGGGAGTCTATTGATGTTGATAATATTACTCATGGTCAAATCTGTTTTAATCATTTTTTTTTATGTTGGGTTGAATTCAATGTCTAATGAACACTAGTGTAAAACATAGAGGAATTTCATTGAGAGGAATAAATATTACCAGACCCAATTTATCATTGATAATATCTTTATCCATGTACGAGGGTGTGAGAAATTGTGCATTCTTGTGGATATTCCAAGGAAATGTGAGATGCTTAAACCACAACATGTATTATGAACTTTTTCATTACAAATATTTGTAGAGTTTGTTAGAGGAATGGAGGTTGATTATTGGTGTGTCGAGTGTCAATGTTGATATGGGAGCACCCAATGAGGGGCTTATTGATACTTTTCCAAAGGGATACCAAATAACATGCTGCATAATTAAGTATTATTCAATGTTGACTGAGGTCCAATACATAAACTGAATAAATGGAGGAATTGAGTCAATGTTTGAGGTAATGGTCTCCACATGTTAAACAATTGTTCACTCGGTTGAGGATTGCAAGGGAATTTGTTGCTATTGATAATATTACTCATGGTCAAATCTTTTTTGATCATTTTTTTTTATGTTGGGTTGAAGTCATTGTCTAATTAACACTAGCATAAAACATAGAGGAAGTTCAGTGTGAGGAATAGATATGACCAGACCCATTTTATCATTGATAATATCTCGATTTGTGTGTGAGGGTGTGAGAAATTGCTCATTCTTACAAATATTCCAAGGAAATGGGAGATGGTCAAACCACAAAATGTATCATGAACGTTTTCACCACAAATATTTGTAGAGTTTGTTAGAGGAATGGACGTTGATTATTGATGTTTTCCACATGCAACTAAGCTAATGTTGGAAGGCTACACAATATTCTACCTCAACAAGAGAATAAAACAACATGATATGAGACATGGTTCCTAAAAAAGATGGCCACACAAGATACTTCATGACAACATGTTACCCCTCCAAATGTGAACATGCTAACATCAATCCCTTAGCATGCCCAACATTTAGAATCGAGTACCACTTGTGAGAGGACTCCAACTAGTGTTGTAGAGAAGATTGCTCAATTCGTGTGTAAGATAAAAAAATCTCATTAGGATGTACAATAGATTTCTCAGTTGGAAAATGAGTTGTAGTATTCTCATTAGTGTGAACAATAGGTGTAACAATGACATAATTTCAAGTTAATCATTAACCTAAACCTAAAAGAGCACCAAGAAGATATAATAATAGGTAGATAACTAATACTAGAGAAAGAACATTACTATAATATTCCTTTATTTTTAACTTCAGGGAACTTGTTTCATGTTTCCACACTAACTCCTTCAAATTTTCACAGTTATTGATTAGGTTAAAATTAATTAATTTTTTAACAATCTATGTTAATATTTCTAAAACAATTATTTTACTATTAAAAATATGAATGAATAAATAAATTGTATTTTTATTTTTCAGAGAACATTTTGGTTTTTTAAGTTATTGTATTGTGACATCAAAATACATTATAGAAATAATTAAAACACTGAAATTTTATTTTGCAGCATATATATATTTTTTAATATTAAAATTATTAATCAAAATTTTGAAGGTTTGTGTTGCCTTCGACATTCACCTTCAACAAAGGTGAACAAATATTCTGTATAATGAAATAATCCTGTTTTTTAAATGGTGGCTATGGCGGGAAGGTTTTTTTTGGCTAATTTCTCCCTTATTCGCCAACGAAAATCTGGGAGGATGAGAGTAATCAGTGAACACAATGTGAAATAGATGCAAATCAGGATGCTCTTTGCGCTCGTTATTTCTTCAGTGAAACCAACGAGCACATTGCAAAATGGATGCAGGTCAGTCTGAATCTTCCTTCCCCTTGTTATTTCTTCCTCTTGATCTAAAAAAATGAATCAATATTAATTGTTCCCAATTTTAAGGGGTTGAGTCCATGGGATTTGACTTCCCCACCAACCATGGAGAAACCCAATTCATCTCTCAAGAGGGTTTCCTATCATTTCCACAAAAAAATTAATATATTTACTGGATTACGAAGTATATGGTACCAATTAATATATTTACCGGATTACAAAGTAGATGGTATTTGATTTATCAGAAATTTCTGATTTCAACAATTTTGAATCTAACCAGGCTTCAAATCAATGGGTATGGAATTCATTCTGAATAGAGATCCATATGTAGTTCATGTTTTATTTCCCTAATTGACATTAGAAATTCCTATGGGTTTTACTGGGTCTTTTATTTCCAGGATTGGAGGTTATCGGTGAAATTGTTGTATTTTAACCATGACTCTCTTACTTATCCAAATCGCTAAGCATCCTCTTATTTATTGCAAACAATCACTTCCATTTCCCGTCTCTTGGGTAAAAACCATATTTATTTTCTTGAACTAGTAATTTTTTGTAATATTGTTATCATTTTATATGCATTTGCTCAACAATAATTTTCCCAATCCTGTAGTTGGTCTCTTATTTAGCTTGGGTGGATTTATGTTTCTATCAGTCAACCAAACTGCAAGGAATTCAACTCCAATTTCAAACTTGCACGATAAGTTATCAATGTAAGAGAAGTGTTCGAGTCCCGGGTTAGTTTGGAATACATCATAGGTTAATTGGAGCACTGTAATAGTAATTCTCTTATGTCAAATCGTTACTTTAGGAGTGACTAGTTGCAATTTATATCTATTTGAGCCTACAATGTCATCTTTCAAATAGTCCATAATTTTCTCTCGGGTCTACCATAATTTCATATTGCATGCCATATTCACAAAAATTAGAAATTGCTCAGGTCAAACTCAGTGACGATTCTTACTGAGTAACATGCATTTTTCTATGGACATCTTACAAAAATTATTATTGATTCCCTCAAAGTAAGAATCCATTTTTATTTCTCCTTGTCTACAAGCATAGAATATTTCAAGGGAAAAATTTCGCCGATGGGGGAAATTAGAAGGCTTAGAATTTTGGCTGGGCGAATTAGTTTCATAGAGGGATTCGAAGGATTTTATTATAAATAGCCCAAAATTTATTTAATTTTTTTTTTTTATCTAAAACCCTTTGCCTATGGGTATTTGGGAGAAGAAAGCAGAGAAATCCATTTCAGCTTGTAAAATTTGAACTAGATATTTCCATTTGCCACCATTTTCTATTATTGGCAATTGTTAGGATGTATTTCGCCCCAATTTCCTGTTAATGGCCATTATTCAAAGGTATTTCTCCCCAATTGCATGAAAATTATTAAGTAATAGTCGTGTATCTGTTTGCTTGCGTGACATCAGACCATTGGATGCTTGATCTACATAGGTTCAGGTATTTAGTAAGTGTCTTTTGAACCCATATTTATTTTTATACATTTATTTGGGTAAAATATATGTTGCAGTGCCTATGGCCAAATTAGGTTGAATTGAGATAGCAAGAAACTCGAATTGAATTGTCTAGTTTTAGAACTTATTGATTTCAAGAATGTTATAATTTTGTTAAGAAAATATGTGAACGGATTAATTTAATCAAAACCCTTATAACCGAAACAATGAATACAAAGGGAGTTATTTTCAATCTTGGTGGTTGGGAATGTTAAAACAGTGGGGATTTTTGATAATTTCTCCACATGCTCCATCATATGGGTTTGATCGAATGATGCCCAATAGGTAGTAGATTTGGATATTCTAGAATGCCATTGAAATCTAAGGGATCATAAAACTCATGAGATTCTTTTAAAGTAATAGGTACCTCAAAACATGATGCTTCCTCCTCATTAAAATTATCTTCCTAATTTACCTTCTTTTTTTATGCATTCCTATGATCTCATTATTCTATTGTACTATTTCTTTAAAAATATAATTCATACTATCACCAATATTTAAAGAAACAAAAAATTAGGATTTTTTCTTGGCCTTTCTCTTCTTCATTGCTTAATTTAATATCCATAGCACCTCGAGGAAGATATGAGATGAGATGATTTCCTTTGCATCACTGAGTCGTATGTTTATCTAAACCAATGTTTAAATTGAAAATCAACTTCATAATCAGATCTATAATTAGCATAACTAGTGGGAACAAAAGATGTATAATTTACCAATTTAGTGTTGCTCTTTTCCTGCTTAAGAATTTTACCTTCAACACCTTGATTTCCTAGAGGAAAAGAAAATTTTGATAAAACTGATGAAGCATGCTCCAAATCTATCTTAGAATACCTTTTCTCATTGTTGGATGTATCATAACCAAAGGTTTTACCCTTCTTCCATACACCCTTACAATCTACCTCCTCGTCAACAACATGACTATCATTAATATGTGACCAACACTAAACTTAGGGTTGTCCATATTTTTTGCAATAGCTAGAATCATTGTGTATTAATGAAAACTGGATTAAGATTTACATCATCAAACAAAACATTAAGGAATATGTTCTTGAAACATCCATATATCCCACATATATTCTACCTATTAATTAGAAAGAAGCTATCATCAGATCATAAATAATATTTCCATCATTAAAAATAAGTTAAGATATTTGGTGACCCAAGCATAGTTCATGTAAGTTAACACCACATACTTGGTGGGGGATAGCCCCCACTTTTTACCTCCTCCATATGCACCACAACAAGTTGACTTCAAGAAACAACATGAGAAATGATGAGCATCTGAGATATTATGTTCCAACAAGGACCTAAAAGTGAGATTTTGGAGCCTAAAGTCCCTAGAATCCATTCAATTATGAGTCTTGAATCCCACGTCACACCAATTTGACTTGAACATATGATTTGAAAGAAAATATTGAGAAATGCTCAACATATTAAATAATATATTCTAGCAAGGGCCTAAAAGTGAGATTTTGGAGCCTAAAGTCCGTTGAATTCATTAAATGACTAGTCTTGAATCCTAAATGACATACCATTTTTCCATATTTTTTCCTAAAGTCAATTTTGAAAGGTTTAAAACTGCATGCAACTCAACCCAGTTGTTTGTTCCATGGCCTAAGGATAATCTGAAAGAAAAATAATTTCCATTAGAAAAATACAAGACACCTCTAGCTCCACATGGTCTTGGTTTGCCTTGGTTAACACCATCAAAACATCCCCAAGAATAATACTTTTCCTGGAGGATTTGAAATTATGGGAGCCCTCTGAAAAACAAGTTGCTTTAAATCTTGATAGATATATTTGATTCTATGGAATATTTCCCTGGGAAAAAATAATTTGCCTTGAAAAAAAATAATTTACATTTCAAGAAATCTATAGTACCTAAGAAACAACACATGGGAGAGATTTTCGATCCACTACAACATGATCATTCAACTAGTTCTTTGATTAGTCAACCAAATAATTACCATTGGACCACTTCACAACTCCTCCAATTAAGCACAATATCTCCTTTCATACTTCTTTAGCACGCGGATAGTGAAATAGTAATAAGTATGTGTTGGATAGTCTCTTCATCCATTATCCATAAATAACAAGGTCATGAACCATGCCATGCTCTCTTTTAAAAATTATCCCAATTTAGAATTGTGTTGCTCAACGCCAGCCAAAGAAGAATACTAGATTTCANCAAATTTGGTTTCCACCACTAGAATTCATTATCATCCCCATCAAGAAACACAATTTTGTACCCAAACCAGTAGAGTACTATCTAATTGGGCTCTAGTTCCATACCAAATAATCATCCTCCTCTCTAAGTTTTCCACAAACTTTCCTATCATTGAATTCCATTGGGTGGTCTACTCCCACTCCAAACCTGAATCCCTAGCGGACTTCCAACCATGTTGCTACAATGTTCCTTTTTCCAAATCTGTTGCATCAACAAAAACAAAAACAATTATGGATTTGATTTTGTCTAATAGATACAAAAATAATATTCTTGTTGTCACACCCTATCTAGGGGTCAACCCATATGATGGGAAGGAAAGAATTATTCTCCTATGATCTGTACATTTAAGATCAAATTTGTCCTTCAATATAAATAAATAATTGAAAATGATACACAAAGAAATAATTGCATTCGCTCAATACACAGACATGACTGCATATCAATGCACTTTGCACAAATGCTAATGAGGTGTGTTTTTTCAATGAGACACATACATTTAGTGTGCATTATTTTTCTTGGTGGATGCAACATGATGTGTGTCCATGGGATAATTGAAGTAATCCATAGCATCGCTATAAGGATTTTTTAGTCCTCTTTGATGCAACAGGTGGGATGTGATTAGAAAGGCATAAATACTCTGGTTATTGGACTTATGTAGCATTTTGAGAAAGAGCACATACAATTGGTGGTAGTTACAAATTGACAATAGACTTGTTGACAAACATTATTGTTATACTTCAGTACAATTTGAAACATTTCCCAACACGATGATGAAAGTTAAAGTGTATTGTGTTTCCATGAGTTAAGTTTGTTCGAAGGATATTTAAACAAAATATAAAGTAGGAAAGTCTTGTTGGTTGTGATAAATAGGCTTTATTTTCATTTCTAACTGATTTAGAGGCACCACCCAAAAGTAATTTCATTTCACAAAATGATAGTTACTTGATGGGTAGGGGTACCTTGAAAATGTAATCCTTGAGTCCATCGGTCAATTAGATCACCAGATCAACAAACCCACTGATATTTATTGGAACATTACAATAGTTAACAGTGATCTTTTACAACAGAGAGCATGTAGTTTTCATGTACGAATAACATGTAAACAATTAAAGTTGGCAAGAATTTAGAGTTTGTTAATTTGACTCCGGGAGGTCAAACATGATGTACAATTCATGATAAATCTAAATATGTAATCCTTTCATCATTTGGAATCCTCCATCAAAAGCGTAGTGTGCCCCACATTATGCCTTCTGCAGACTTGCCATAAATTTCCTCCCAAAATTATGAAAAATAGGGTTCAGTTATCCCTTTGTATATCTTACTTTGAGATATATGTGTAAAACGTCAGAGAGGTTATTTTATATGAAGATTTTTTTTAGATAAAACTCTCTTAGTTTCCCAAAATTATGCCCCAATTGTTCACAATATTTTCTGCAAAAAGATGTCTAAAACAGGACTTTGCTCAGTGCAAAAAATAGGCTGTGAAGATGTGAATATATCTCTCATTCTGTAATACTTGTGTAAACTATGAAATAAGTTATTTTACTTTGGCATATTAGGAACACAAATCTCCTCTAGTTTCTCAATATTCATCTCTTATTGGCCACAATCTGTTCAGAAACAAGATGACTAAAAAGGTCATTTCTGGAAAATGTGCCTTCAAAGATTTTTGGAAAATGAAGTAGAATGATGGGTTAGGTGTTTCATAAATTATTGAGAAACTTTAGGGGGGTAGGGGGTAATTTTAGGGAGTAATGGAAATTGGAATATCATGAAATGAGTGAGGGGAAGGAGTGAAAAAGGGAAAAACACAACCCTGCCCTATAAAAACGTAGGGTAATCTAGGGTTTTAGGAAAAATGATGTAAATGGGTAAAATATACATGAAGAGTGTATGAGGTGTCAACAGATTTATTTACTCTTGAATTTTCCCTATTGAACCTTTACATACCAAAATTGATCCTTCTGGAATGAAAACACAACAAACTGGGAAAAGCACAGTGAACTTGTTGAAAGCGCAACGAAAATGATGGAATGAGCAGCGAAATGCTAGGGTTTGCTCTTTTTCGAGGAAATTTGCTCTAAAAATGAGGAGAGATGATTGTTGAAGATGTGGGAGCTCTTCTTTGAGAGAAATGAGTGAGATAATTCTCTTGAAATGGTCTTTGTAGCTTTTAAATGTCACTTTTTCAAAAATAGGTGGCCCACCAATTTCACCATTCCTTTTGAACTTGAGTAACTTAAGAACATTTGAAACAACTTTGAAAATTTTTAGAACCAATTACATCAATCTTGAAACACTTGTGACTTAAAATCAAACTTGAGAGATGTTTCCTTTTACTACTCCTAATTTTAGTAGTTTTATGAGTGAAATGACACAATATGATGACCATGACCCTAGTGACCTAATGGTGACACTGAGATGAATGAGAATCGTGATGATGGGACTGACATGATGATGATGACTCTTTTGAGTGATGACACAACAAATTTAAGTGATGATGATGACTGGAACACGAAATTTTGCGAGGAGTAGTAATAGACCTAGACCAACTAACCAACAATCAAATTTTTATTTTGAGGACTCAATGAAATGATACAAATTTGAAAAAGACCCTAACAAACCAAGAAGAGGATATGTATTTGATCATTGGTGACAGGCAAACTTTGACTGAAACTAACATTGGCTCCAACTGGGGAAGATAGCTCCTTAGGAGGTGTCAAGAACACCATATCTCTGAACTCGTAGACTAGTGCCTTATTCATTGGGCATGGAGTCATAAACAACTGCAAACCTCAAACTGACATCAAATCAAACTGAAAATTGAACTATACACTATCAATTGCAAACATTACTGGAAGATACTACTGAAAAATATGCATAGCATTGAGCTTATTCATCACACCTACTTTAATTGATCTGTACATCACCTGATCAAGTGAAATGGAATAACCAATGTAGCCATGTAAGCATTTTTTTTGCTAACTGAATTCTCCAGAAATGCTTGCTCATGAGCCAGAAGGGAAAACTAATGAAAGGAAACTCCATAAAAGCTTGTGAACAGATTGAATCTTAATGAAATTGTAGATCATGAGCCCACCAACTAACCTCAAGAATGATGAAAAAGGATATTCATAAGAATGCATATTGATTTCTATCCCATCTAACATATTATTTCTCTGCTCTAGGTGATTTTCATATCTTGAAACAAACCTTTGGCTAATCTGCCCCAATTGGGGGTATCTATCCCACCAAATTCACTCAGTAGTTGAACCTAGCCTCAATATGCTCGCAAGTATTGGTGTTCAAAAAACATGAGTATATGCACAAACATGTTCTAGATGAGACTTGAACCCTAGTGGGGGATTTAACAACACCTTTCTTTCCAATTGACTTGATCATGAGATACTATTTTTTTCTTTTCTTTTTTTATTTGTGAAACACACATCTTTGGGCAACCCCATTGTTAAATTTCAAGGTTATTCCAAAACGATTTACACCATGCTTGGGCTGCTTCATGATATTTGGGGTACATGGTGTTTGTTCCACCCTTGGATGGTTTGAGATGGATTGGCATGAGATATAATCCTTGATATATTTTCATAGTTGATATAGCTTTCTAAGTGGATTCTTGACATCAAATGGTTGTTAGTTTAGTGTTCTTCCCCATGTTCCTTAGTTGATATGAATGATGGTTTTGTATAAGCAGTTTTAGATATTTAATATCCCTTTGTTCCATGTGAGGCCTTTCACATATTGAATATCTATGGAGATAGCTTAGAATCTTGTCACTGACTGACAGTGATTGTTCCTTTCAAAATCATCCTTCTGAAAGAAATTTGGTAACAAAGTTCAACCAATCTCTTGTTTTTTCCAATTTGAAAACAAACTTATCTTGAATGGGAATTCCCATTTAACCATCCTAGAAATTGTGACAGTTTCAACAAAATTTCCAACATACTCAACAATATTGGTTGTGTTATTTGGAATCATTGGAGCTAAATATGTTCAAATCTAAATGTGTCCGACACTAAATCAATTCCATTAGAAAAAAGTCCTTTCAAGTAAATCTAATGGAAAATAATGATTTGTCAAGGTGTTGTCTAGAGTCTAGTGGTTTAAAAGGGGTGTCATTATGATAATGACCCAAGTTCAAACCCCAATAGCTATAGTACTTTGATCATGTATATGAGTAGGCCAAGTTTAACAATCTTCAAGATAAAAATGGATTTACCATAATAATGTAGAGTTCGGGCTAACAACTCCACACGGTTCAGAAAAGAACATTTACCTTATCAAAAAATACAAATGAAAAAAAATAATTGGCTGGTATTTTTGACAGGGTATAAATTCATTGTGTGCAAATATTGTCATGGTGTTCTTGTAGATGGAAATTTTCTCTCTACTTCTCAAGGATTTGGACTTGAAATGATTGAAACCAATAATAAACCATGATTGTGAAATAGTATATTAGTACATTTTATTGAAACTTCAGTCATACAGAGTCTACATGGCTTTGTTTTTGCCTTTGCTTCTAATACACTTGTGTGAATTGTAGTTCTAGGATTCATGTTTAGGAAACCCAATTGGAAACTTTATATGTATTCTTCCCGGTATTATATCTGCTAGTTTTATGTTTATAACTGCATTATTGAATACGAATTTCATCTAGCAATGTTTGAAAGTAATATTTCTCTTCCAATCCCATTTATTTATTGGAAAGAGTGCTAGGTGTAAACTTAACGTTTTGGTTCAGGATTCATTTCATTATTTACCCTTGGTCTATTGTAATTCTCTTTTAATTCTTGGCTGGTAAACAATGTCATCTTTCAGAGGTTGTTTATCATCTTTTAAAATCTAGAAGAGAGGTATTGAATTCTTTTCATCAATATCATATCACTATTCTACCCAAATACCAATGAAACCATCCTCCATGTCATCCATTACTATTTGTATGTCTAGTTGAATCATTATTCTGGGACCATAAATATTTCAAATTATTGCAAGATTTTTCTCTACTCTTTCATAACATATATTCCAAATAGAAATTAGTATTTCACATTTCTCCTTGCAACAAAAAATGCATGTGATATTAAGAAAGAATAGATTTTGAGCCATGGTATCTTCAATATAACATTTGATTGAATTTGCATTGATGCTTCATAAACTTTGAAAAACATTTCATCTTCTAAAAACTTTTATAGATAACTAACTAGCACTGGGAGTGGGACAAACTTATCACCATCTTTAAACAACAATAAGCTACATTGTTCGGTAATGTATTGAGCATTTGTCATGACATCACTTCTATCCTAAACTAGTCCTTTGGCATCATCTTCAACGCTTCATATGATATCTTTATCATGTTGTATGTTTGATTTGAGTTGATTTATATTTGAAGGCTCCATGGTACACACATTTTCCAGAACTAGATTGAATTCTATTTTTCGTAAAATAATGCTCTTCAAAATTGTAATTTCTTAGCCATATCTACAAATATTATAAAACAAATTGATATGGAGAGGAAAACCATCTTCCCAAATCTGTTGTGCATATGAAGTGAGTTCATTAAAATTGTTCTTGGTATTTTTAAAATATTTGTCTCAGTTTTCCAGGTTGGGTATCTTCTTAGTTTTTTATTTGATTTCTTCCATCGTTTATACATACATTCATGTGGTTTCTACTGCAATTAATGGATGCATATATTCCATATCAAAAATTACTAATTTGGTAGTTTATATTTCAATTTCATCCTTATCCGTCCCTTTTTTCTTATGTATCTTTTAATTAACTACCTTTCTTTGTTTATCAAATGAGAAGGTCTCTAATTCCATTAAAAAAACATCATCAAATGTATGATGGGTTTCAATAAGGAAATATATGAACTAAGATAATGATTCCATTATATTTTCAAATTCTCTGGTTAGTCTAATATTCATACCCGCAAGATCATCAACTTCCGCTATTCCTTTCTCATTCTCCTTTACATTGCATGGGTTTTTTCTGCCAATATTGAGATTAGATCCTTCCTGCCCTTATGTTGGTTCTATAGCTTTCCCTTCGGATTCATGTTTTGTATTTTTCGAGTTCGGATTCATGTTTTGTATTTTTCGAGGTTCCCTAAGGATTGCATCCTTGTTTCCCTATGCCATCATCTTCATTAGGGAGTTCTTTTCCCCTTTAATATGTTTTTATTGTGGTCAAATCTATTTGCTCTTGTTGATATTTGGAAGTTTTCCTTCTTACAATACGATCCGTGCCTTTTGGGACTAAATCTAGAATTGAATTAAGAACAATATTTTTGTCTTCTACTTTCTCTTTCCATAAAAAATTTCATCAAAATCCTAGGCATATTTGTATACCACTTCTTAGCATTCTTCATGATAGTAGATCCATGTTAGGGTTTGTTGGTTGAAATGATTGGGAACTTTTTTGAATGGATCAAGTACTTTAAATGATCAGCTTCCACTTGAGCATAGACAAAATTCAAAAGGTTTTATTATCCAACTGTAATGGGATAATATGGAAATTCTTTATTTTATTGGTTTTCATAGCTGCATTTGCTCCATGGAGGGTTGTGTGATAAGGAATCTTCCTCAAGATCAATCTATCTGGTGAATTCATTGGTAATAAAGGAGGAGCATTTGTGTTTCCATATATTTTGATGTTATTTAGATTCCTTTGAATATAAAAATTGCATATTGCTTCTATAATCTTTATGGATTTCATAGAAAACCTCTTGCATGGATTACAAAATATAATTTCATACAACGTTTTAGAAAGTTATCACACATAAACTCATATATTGACACATATTTGGTTTTTGACAAGTATTAGTAGAAAACATGGCTGAAAGGTTTAGAAGGATTCCAAACCCAACCCTTGGGAAGGTGTTATAACAAATTGTGTCTGTAAAATAGGAGTCCACGTAAAATTCTGGAATTTCATTTTCTTTGGTTTTACAAAGTGAAGAAATATACTCATTTTTTAGGCAGATCTAATTGTCTAGGTTGAGGAACTCAAACAAGACAATGTTGTCTAGGTTGAGGAACTCAAACAAGATAATGTTGTCTAGGTTGAAGAATTCAAACAAGAAAATGATCCTCGCAATCTTAATTGAGGGAAACCCCTTCAATCAGACGAAAGTTGGCTTGAAGTGAAAGAGGGTTAGTGAGGTGACAGGGGCCTTCCCTCTAAGTTACACATGATTGCACTTGATCTTTCATACTTTAGCTCAAAAATTGTGAGTTTGTGTGATAACACACCCCAAACATATCCTAGTGATCCTAAACCTCATTAGACAAGACCCCCTTTACCATTGGAATTTATTCC
>JASDQU010307853.1:153438-170656 GCA_032191745.1 Picea mariana
TCAAAATTTGACCCAAGTGTACTAGTGCAATCAAGACCATTAGGTTTTATTTTGATAGGAGCAGCAAGATTAACAATGCTTGGTAATATGGGAAGTTTGATTGCTCGATACCAAGAATTATAGGGTAAAGGAGACGAAGATGTTGGGAAGCATTGGTTCTTGTGTGTAGAAATCTAGAGGTCCAGAGGGACTCTGGATGCGAATAAATTGGTTGAATTTCAAACTACCTTGAGAGGTCATGCTCTCAAATGGTACATGAATTTTATTGAGCCAGGAGTGCTAGGAATACAAGGTCAAGTGTTCACACTTGACCAGGTATGGACAACGTTCATAGCGGATTTTAAGATACCTCATTCATAACAACAAGCTCTGTTGGAGTTGCGCGAGATTCAACAAAGGGAAGGTGAATCATCTTGGGAATATATCTAGAAGTTTAAAGATGCTATAAGGAGGTTAGTGCATCCAATTCATGAGGAACATCAAATATAATGGTATATTCAGGGATTGCTACCTCTGACACGAATTCCATTAATGCAACAATAGATAGCCACTTTGACATATGCCTTGGAACAATCAATGAATATTGAAGCCATGATAGGATATAGAGTGATTCTGAGAGTGACCAGAGCCCCAACAGGTACAAATTTGGCACAATTACAAGGGAAAATATCAAAGCTTACATAAAATATTCAAGAATTGACGATACCCATACGAAGAGATATGGTGAACAAATGTCCATGAATGAGGGGAACGGTACCTCCTCATAATACAATGGGACCCTCACTAGCACCCACGGGAAGATTTCCGAAAGTATATATGAATTTACCATTCCATAACCACACCCCATATCATGTTTTTCTAGGTAATCAAGCAATGCCAAAAATTGAGTATTGTGAGATTTCTCGAATCCACGGGCATGGGCTGAGATAGTGCCCCATTATTCAGAAGTATTCAATAGTACCAAATACTTTACATTGTGAGTTTTATGCATCTACCACACATACTACCAATTAGTGTAGAGCATTGGATGCACTTGCGGACAGGCTGGATCGAACATCATTCAGGGTGAATGAAACCCCTCAGGGACCGAGCAGAGGTCGTGGAGGTGGCGTCAAAGGAGACTTCAGAGGAGGAAGAACTGGGGGAATAGGACCAAGTTGATGCTACAACTATGATGAGAAATGCCACATGGTTAGAGATTGTCCTCATCTGAGGTGGCCATGGTGCTCTCACTGCAAAACCAATGGGAACACAATTAGAGACTACCCAGAACTAATTGCAAAATTGGAAGATCAGGCATGTCAACGAGGAACTAACCTCATCAGTTCAGATATCAAGAGATTTATTAGAGAACAAATACCGAACCTTAATATAGTCACTTGAGGAGGGGAAAATATTGGCGTTGATGCTGATAATTTACCTAAGATCCAGAAAGAAACACCTAAGGAAGATAGGTATGATCCTCTCAAACATAAATTTGTTCCTTAAAAATGCCATAGAAGTATTTTAGAATATCCCTAGCCCTGATATGCAAGAGAAACCCCCTCAGCCTATTGCCTACCCTAAGATTGCGCAAGTCCCTGCTTCACCCCCTGCACCCAGAAACCCTGTAGTCATGATGAGACAACCTGAGCAACCACAAAATGTAGTCGACCTTTGGTTTCATTTATTTTCTGATATTCTTGGGAATGACCAATTGACATAAAAGTTGTGCAATGCGTTGTATGCAGTTCTATTGAATGAATAATCTTCAAAATCAAGAATAAGGACTAATCTTGCTGAGAAGATTACTCAGAGAGTGAAGAGAATGAAAGTACAAAATGGAAAAGAGTTTATATTAGTATCCCGGCTAGACAAGTTTGAGATTAAGGATGTTATATTAGATATAGGATCTGATGTTAAAACACTGCCTAAAAATACTTAGGAAGCATTAGGAAAACCCCATTCACATATTCCCCAATCCAAATCAAAATGGCCAATCAATATTGTATTTTCCCCATAGGAAGACTGGAGAATGTGGAAATAGATGTTGTGGGAGTGAAGACTGTAGTTGATTTTGAGGTGATTGAAATCATGGGGGATAAGGACCCTTATCCTGCACTACTTGGTATTGGTTGTTCCTATGACAAATATGTGGTGATTAAACTAAATAAAGACACTATGACATTTGAGGTAGAGGAAATCAAAGTATTTCAACCCTTGTATCCATATGTAGGCCCTCGATACACAGAGCCAATGGAAAAAAAAATATGGAGGGAGAAGAATTGGATCAGTTGTACACTGTAACAATAGGAACAAGAGAAGATTACATAAATCCTACCGCTGATGGATCAGTAAGTTGTAGGAGTATAAAATCAGTGGGCGAAGATTTAGAACTGGCATTTGACAGTTGGCAGCAAGGCTCATATGAAATATTTTCGAGAATATGCTCAACTTTCAAGGAAATTAGATGGGCTGGAACCGAGGTCAGAAAACACCCAGTATATGATGGTACCTCAATACTTACCAATTTTCTACTCAACATGGAATAAAAGGTAGTGGAGTATCAAAGGTTCTTAGTGTTGGATTTACCCTCCAGAAAACCGCTGCCAAATGGTGGGCCAATCACAAAGCCTTACTCAAAAATTGGGACAATGTGAAGCAATCTATAAAATATATATTTCAAGATAAGGATCAGTTGGAATCAGAGATGCGAATGGATTTCCATGTTGTGCAACTGTTCAATAGATAATCTGATCCTAAAACACATATTGAACAATGCGTTACATAGTGGCAAGTTGCAGAAATACCATCTCGCTTCTAGGTTCAATTATTTCCCCATTAACTATGTCCAATTTTGAAATCTTGGTTCATGCATGAAGAAACCAAAAGATAGACCAGTGAATGGAAAAAATTAGCATATCACTTTTGCAAAGACTTCTCATTTACAAGTAAGCACCCTAAGCTTAAAGTAGTCGTGAAAAGAATTAAAGAATTACTTTTTACAGACACTAGTAAACAAAAATCAGACCTAGTGGTATGCGGAAAGAATAGATGAGAACTTCAGATTAATATTCACCTAAACTCAGATAAGAGACCTCTAGAATGCTATAAGATTGAGAAGGATTTGGAAATCCCATATTCTTTACAAGAATTGAGAAAGTTAGCCATTAAGGAGACAGAAGGGAGCAGATAAATCCAGAACATCATACCCAGCCAGACTGAGGGTTCTTATAATCACCCATTGAAGTTTTGCAAAGTCAATATAGAGACCACAAAGAAACCTAATATAGCTATGGTAGGATATTACTGGGATGAGAAAACTAGCCAAGAAATACATAGCTTGTTGCGAGAGTGTGAGGATTTGTTCCCAAAGACATTTTCAAAGCTAAAAGAGATTAAAGGAGCTATGGGAGAGATGAAAAATGAATTAAAACTAGGATCAAAGCCTATGAGTCATAGACCATATCGCCTTAACCCCAGGGTGAAATAGAAGGTTAAGAGGGAAATAGACAAGATGATAGAAGATGGACTTATTTTTGGAGTGGAAGAAGCAGAATGGGTTAGCCCAATAGTCATCCATAGAAAGAAATGAACATAAGACATTATGTTCTATGTAGACTACAGAAGCCTTAACTCTTCCTGTGTGCATGACCCTTTCCCAACACCTTTTACTGATGAGGTGATAGAACTGGTTGTGGGGAAAGAATATTACTCATTTACAGATGGATTTTTGAGGTATCACCAAGTAAGGATTGTTGAAGAGGACAAAAAGAATACCACATTCATAATAGAATGGGGATCATTTGCATACAATGAATCATCCTGTCTATTTTTCTAGCAGGAAGTTCTCACAAGCTGAGAGAAACTATACAAAAATAGAAAGGGAGGGTTTATTTATGATTTACGCTTTGCAGAAGTTTAGACATTATTTTTTAGGTTCTCATTTTATGTTTTTTACTGATCATTCTGCATTAAAATATCTAGCTAACAAACCTGTGTTGGAAGGGAGAATTTTTCGATGGTTGCTATTGTTTCAAGAATTGTATTTTGAAGTGATCATTAATCCTGGAAGATGTAGCGTACGACCTGATCACCTATCGATATTAGAGTTAGGGGAAAGTGGCAGAGTAGTCGATGATCAACTCCCAGATGTAGACCTATTTCAGGTTGAGGCCATATCAGAATGCCTGGAAGACATAGCAGTCTTCTTAAGTACGGGGGCCTACCCAGAAACATAGTCTGCAACCCAAAAACACCATATGGTGGTTAGAGAAGCAAACTATCAATTGATTGCAGGGAAATTGTATTAATTGGGACTAGATATTATACTCAGGAGACATGTATTAGATAATGAAAGATCACTACATAGAAAGTCATCCAAGCTGGACTATGTTGGGCCACACTCTTCAAGGATGCAAAGGAATATGATATATCATGCAATGTTTGTCAAAGAGTGGGTAAGACATCATGGTGATATGAATTACCACTCCAACTAGTTCGAGCTTTACAATCATTTGATAAGTGGGTGGTTGACTTTATTGGGCCGATCAACCCCACAACTAAGCATTCAAAGGCTAGATATATTATTACCACAACTGACTACCTTACACGTTGGGCTGAGGCAACAAATGTTCAAGATTGTTCAACTGATATTGCTACTAGGTTCATTTTTTAAAATATTATCACTCGGATTGGATGTCCTAGGAGTCTGACCAGTGATCAGGGAGATCATTTTATCAGTAACACAATAACAAATCTTACAACGATGTTCTTGATACAACATCATAAAAGTAGTACCTACCATCCGCAATCCAATGGAACAGTGGAAGCATTTAACAATATTCTAAAGAGATGATTAATGAAGGTTTGTTGCGCAAACAGAGAAGATTGGGATGAGAAAGTTCTAATAGACCTATGGGCTTACAGGAAAACCACAAAGAAACTCCACAAGAACACTCGATTTCAGCTGGTTTATGGGAAAGAGGCTATGGTGCCTACATAATTCATTACTCCAAGTTTTTAGATTGTATAGTCTACACACATGTCAGAGGATCAATCAATTGCACAGAGGCTCATGGACTTACAAGAACTTGAAGACATCGGGTTTTTAGGAGACTTCCATTAGACAATTGAGAAAGAAAGGCATAAATCTTGGCATGATAGAAACATTAAGACCAAAGTATTTGCGCAAGGAGATAAGGTCCTACTTTATGACACTCGACACAAGAAACATCCAAGAAAGTTGCGCATGCATTGGTTGGGGCCATTTATAGTTGCGGAGATCCGACCATCTAGAGTACCCATACTTGCACAAATAGATGGTATGTTGCGGCCAGTATGGGTGAATGACACTCGCTTGAAACCTTATCTATCTCCAAACTAACATAAAGGACTACTGCTCTAGTCCAAAGGAGCATGTATGGTAGTTAGATTTGAATTTTCTTTCAAATTGTTGTGAATTCAGTTAATAAAGTCAAAGAGTGCATTGTTGCGCCACGTCATGTAGTTCATTTTTCTGTTTAAGTGTTGCTTTGATGTAGAATTTCTTAATCAACAACGTAGGATAATAATCATCAAGAAACTATTAATGATAGTGATTAAGATGAGAAAGACCCCTTTGTGGTCAGAGGTAGAGCAAATCCGGATGCAATTTGAGTCCATGTGCCACACGAACCCAGTCCAGTCACAACCTTTATTACTACTACAGTACCCCGTCTGAATTCGGTTAAGCCATACAGTCGTGATACACGAAGATGCCATCGACATTCATGCCAATATTCTCATCCATTAAATGGTAAGTTCTAAAATGGGCCATGTCCCTCACCAACTTGCCTAGTAAATGCCGAGATCACCCGAGAGATTTAACTTGTTAACCAGTCTCGTCGGACAACTTAAATCCAAGTTGTGTCTATAGGGTAATGATGAATAACAGTTATTATAGACCTTTCCAACTCAGCCCAGGTATAAGGGTCTAAGAACTTGGTGTAGGACACATTGTTTCACAGAACGAACTTAGAGATTTATGAATTCTGAAGAGTGAGCAAGCTTATGTAATCCCTTGACTAATAATTGTGATCCCCAATCCTTGTTTTGCCTGTCCAAATTGTTGATAGTTCAAACTTACCATGCCGAGAGCTACAGGGAGTCGAAGTGTATTTTCCAAGGATGCAATACTAGATGATCCCTGTGACCCCTGGGTCGAGGTCATGGGCGATCTCAAATGAAAGGTGGAGCAATTCAAGCTCCTCGACCTAGACTTGAAATACTAGGTATTGTTCCCTCATATGAACATAGATGTTTTCTGGAGTATCTCTCCAAACGAGTTGGGAGGCATGTAGTTTTTTCCAAAACCTAACTTTATCAATTTGTTCAATTCGATGATCATGAACCTTAGATACTTACCATTTTTCTGCACCACTGCAGAAGTTGTGAATTGTACCAAGTTTCTAATTAGCAGGGTGCATGAAAAAGGTTTGTAGTTGGATAGGAGATATCCAATCCATGCAGAGGACATCTACCAATTTACTGGACTGTACCTCGAGGGTGAGGACGTGTCTAAAGGTTTCCAAGGTCCTAGAAAGCATGGAAAGAAGAAGGGGGAGCTCAACCTATATGTGAGGTTTCACACACAAAGTGGGGGGGGGAACAACCAATATCGACCCCATACTACCCGAGATGGTCAGAACCAATTGCTACATTAATTCTAGCAAAGTTATGAGGTCGTACTAGAAGCAAGAATGCACACTAGATTCTTTATCAGTGGCATACTTTTATGCCAATGGCATTGTCTTCAATTGGTGCAGCTACCTATTAGAGGAACTCCTTGTGGCCTGCGAAGAAGCCCAGGAGAAAGGTGGTACTTTCACCTATGGATACTTGTTTCTTTCATTCCCAATACTCAAATGGATTCCACCCGCTAGAAAACTGTTGGCGCCAACAGATAAGGGGTGCTTGGTGAAAATGTTTGAGCCCTGGCATTCAAGGGCAGACTCGGAGAGCCCCGCCTTCAACAATACAATGTTCTCCAAGTGGTACAATATATTAATTGATGCAAAACAGAGGTTGCGCATTCTGTAGGAGATGCTTAACTACAATACACAGAACATAGCATTCAACATGAACCGAAACAATACATTTGTGTGGTTGAGGTATGCCAACAGGGAGGACTTCCATTCGTGTATGTTGCGATTCTATTTGGATGAAAAGGCCTTCGAAAAGGAGGTTATGTCGTGGCCTGTAGTCAAATGCAACCTGCACAAGTTGGGGATGCATTATGTTTTTCCCGTCAAGCTGCTGAAGAAGAAAGGTCAGGAATCAGGGGTACGATCAAGCTCAAGCCTAGAGGTATAAAAGAAATAAGATCTGGTATAGACGGACTCCGAAGAAGAGGAGGAGACACAACCACTGGAGCACAAGAAGAGAACACTCACGGTGTTCCAACAACTACCGGAGAAATCTATGTCGAAAGGTAAGGATGTCAACAAAATCCTTAGCGCTACGTTCATTACAGAGCCAATGGCTAAGAAACACAGTACAGGGATTTCCCCAAGTACAATTTTTAACCCCCAACCCATTTCATCCACCGTCCCCCTCACTCACTCAGCAGCTCGAGCAACCCACATTATACATATCCAAGACGACCCTGATCCTAACACCACTCCATCCACCATCATCATTGAGCAACCTCCATCACCGCCACAACCCCAGTCGCCCCCTCCAGAAACCGACATTCCACCCCAAACCAGTGATCCAGAACCCATGCAGCTCAATCCCCCTGAAATATCAGAGCAAACGCAATAACTCTCTGGTACAAACCCAGAGATACCCAAACCGAGACCAAAACTCTTTGGTCCAAACCTAGAAACACGAGCAAAGGCTACAAATGACTGGCCCGAACCCTTAAGCTCAGGACCAACAGATCATACCCTTTGTGTCGATTAAGGATGCTTAGTCTTCCATGAAGATGCAAACAATCGAGAAGCCGCAAGTCCAAATTCCCCAACACACTGCCTCAACGACTAAGGTTGAGGGTGTTATGGGAAGCACAACCCAGGAAGTGGAGGTCCACAAGGAAGCAGAGGTCCCAGAGGGCCATAGGGAACCTGAGACGACTTCAAGGAAAAGAGAAAATTCAGCGCAGGAACAGATGGAGATACTCCTCCAAAACCCTTAGCAGTCTGCAGAGTTGTTGCAACTCTGTCTGGACAAAATGAATGTTTTAATGTTCTCAACGTCGACATTGAGGTTGAGGCTTGTGCCAAGACCATCTATAGGAGAGGAGGAGGTAGAGAATCCCTCAGAGCACTCAATGATCAGTGGACTTCCACTGAAGGTTCAAGCACCCAGGGATGCCATGCCTTCTTCCGTTGAACTTGCATAATGGCCACTAGTGCAACCATTCGGAGTGATCAGGGCCTCAAATGATCAACTGGAGCAGAGGCTCCAACAAGCTGAAAGCATGCAGAGTTCACAAGGTAGGAAACACTCCTTTCTCAAGTGCGCAAGACACAGGAAGAGTTCACCAACATTCAGGCGGAACAAAAACTGGAAAGAGCCCAGGAGAGGCTTGTTGAAGCCCGGCCAGAAATAATGAAGGTCGCACCCTAACTACCAGAGTCTAGTGATGCAGGAGAGCCTGAGCACTAAATCGAATTACTCCAAGGAGCATGGTCATAGTTGGCCATTCCCATAGAGCACCTGGAAGTGTAGTTGCAGAAAATTCAGCAAGAAGCAAAACAACAACTTCTAAACTTGCAAGAACAGATGGAGAAGGTAGTGCTGGAAGGTAACAATGCTCAAGCATCACTACACAAGAGAACAACTGAGTGTACAAGGATATTCTAAGAAATCAGCGATTGAATGGGAATCATCACTAGGCACAACCAGACTCTATAGGACATGCACGCGAGAATACAGTCATTGAATGAGGAAGTTTTGATCACTATGGATCTGCTCGAGAAACAAGAGAAATTCGACCAAATCCAGCAAGAAAATAATGAGTTGAATGCTCTGTTCAAGGCACAATCCGTAGCCAAGAAGAAGCTATGCAAATTTCAACCTGTCATTCAGACAATATACATGAAAATGTATCATATGGATGCTACAACAGACTCTAAATGGAACTCTTTAGTCACATCCAAGATTAAGGGATGTATCACAGATGCGAACCAACAGTTCATATTCGAGGCCTCACTCCTTGCCAGGAATTGGAAGGATAAAATTGGGAGTTTCCAAGAAGTCTGAAAGTGTGCCTTAGAGTTAGTCCTAGATTTGGGCCATTCGTTTGAAGAGTTAGAGAAAGAGAAAGTGCAAGCAGAATAGGAAGGTAAAGCAGAGAAGGAGGATAATGGAAATAAATAGTTACTCCTAGAAGATGTGAAAGAGCCAAGTACTTGACTCGAGGGCGAGTCAAGGTTTGTGGTTGGAGCCTATTGGTCCCTTTGTTTTTGGATTTGAATCTACGCAAGAAGGACTACAGTCCTAGTTTTGGTTTAGCACGAGTTGCGCAAGATACAAAAGAAGTTGGACAGTGGATGAAGGAAAAGTAACAAAAATTGGTTGCGAAAAGGGATAGTGTAAGAAATAATGTGATCCCAAAGCCAGAAGATCCCAATCATCTTATATATATGATATGTATACAATTGTAAAAGGGTTCTCGATTCTTGTTCTTGTTGGGTTGGGTTGGTTAGTGTTTTTGGGTTGAGTTTTGTTGTTGTTAATCAAATGTTGTACATGTAATCTGTATATGGTTTTGGTTAGATAGAGCTCTACGATATGAGTCCATAGTCAGAAGTCTATAACAGAGTACCAAGTCATATCTCTGAGATTGTATTCGATAATTTTTTAAGATAATAGATGAAGAAGGACCTGAAATTTTGAAATATAATGTGTCAGACTGTGTTTATTCTTATGCATTATATCTTTACAGTACTTATTTATTCTTGATAAGCTCAATATGATGTCGTTGTGTATGAATGATTTTTTCAACTTAAGTATCTTCATCTCTTGTATGCATGATTTCAGATCTAGTCTGTAATTGGTCTATTTTGCGCAAGATCATGGTGAATATTGAAGGTTCTAGGAACCCACCCAAGTATTCTCCTTGCCCTTCCCTATCCTTCTATCTTGGTTGTGCTTTGGGTGAGACTTATTCTTTTCAGAGGAGATGAAAATCCCAGCACTCTAGACTACACGGTACCCTTCTTTGGTAAGCTAAGAAGGACCCTGGTCTAATCAATTCCTCGCCAACCCAGATCTTCCTTAGCTATGAGGGCCTTCTGGACTGCATCGTGGAATGTCTGAGGCATTAGGATCTTCACTTTTGCATGAATGTTGACATTAAGGCCGAAAAAAAACTTGTTGACCTTGATATTCTCGGTGTTCATATGTGGAGCATACCTAAGCAGCTCCATGAATCAAGCCTCATACTCAGGCACCATACGACCTCCCTGTCGTAAGGCATTGAAATCATTGAGTTGACGCTCAATGAATTCCTCTGACAAATACCTCTCCCAGAACCGTTGCTCGAACAGTTCCCATGAAAGGTCTTCGATGGCCATGTTAAGTTGTGGTAGGGGCGAAGGGATCGGTCCCATCTAAAGTGTCAAAGAGAGGTGGAAAATATGGTCGAAGAAGCTCCACATTAAATACCGAGTACAAGCCAAGGAAAGGAGGAATACTTAATTCAAAATAATTCTAACCCACAACTTTGGTTATGGTGTAAGGCCCACATTGCAGTGGGCGTAGCTTCCGATGCGGTCATGTGAGGTGCTCTTTATGCAAATGTAACCATACCTTATCTCCAACATGAAAAACGTTTGGCACGTGATGTCGATCATGGCACTTATTGTACTTGGCATTGGATTTCTGCAAAATATTATGAACTTGTCATTGGCCATGCTCTATTTTCTCAAAAAATGTGGTTGCTCAATCAGTGTTGGTTTAAGCATGAGAGGACTCTTACTGTGAAATTGTAATGGGTAGATCTATGTAAATGGGGGTGAATGGTGGGAACCCCAATCACACCTTAAAAGTGTTGAGGCCAATAAAACCCTGGAGGGCTCTATTGTAGCTATGTTGAACATAAGTAAGGATTTCATGCCATGTCCATGGATTTTTTCAATTGTACATCCTCGCGATATGGAAAATCAACATGTTGACTACCTCTGCTTTTCCATTAATTTGTGGGTGGAAGGAAGTCAATTTGTTCAAATTGGTGTCCATCATTGACCATAGGCTAGACCAAAACGTCCTCAGGATCCTACTATCTTGATCTGAGATAATGTTTCATGGGAGCCCAAAATGAACCCAAACATGTTCAAAGAATAACTTAGTGGTGGCCTCAGCTCTGATTCTCTTCTTGTAGGGTGCCAAAATTTCCATCTTAGACAATCAATCAATGACCATGAAGGAAAAGTCATTTACATGCTTGGTTGAAGGAATACTGAACATGTAATCCATGGAAATGGGCTCCCAGTGCCTATCTAGAGTAGGTAGAGGATTGTATAGTTGTTGGGTATGTTTTATATTCTTTGCATGTGTGTGTGTGGGCATGTCAGGTTCGACAACTACATTTGACGATCCCTCTATTAGTGTTGTTTGTGTTGTGTGTGTCGGGTGCTTTCCTAGGGGGGTCCCAGGGGGGGGTAGGTATGCCCCCCCATGGTTACGCATAGCATTCGGGGCAACACCCAAAAATTTTCTTTTTTGGGCATTTTTTCTATTTTTAGTCGATTTTTCTATTTTTAGCGGTTTACTAAATTAGTCCCGGATTAAGGGATTAGGGTTTTGGTATCTACGAAATACCTAAAAACATTGTATATATTGTATGGTGAATGGTGAAATTCGAGATAATGAAATAAGAAAGGTTTTCCTAGTTGAGGGTTTCCGATATAAATCTCTGTGTACTATGTGAATGAGCCATTGATTAATTTTTGTTTTGCTTAAGAATCTATGTGCATTTCTATACTTCATAGGTTTAGAACTTACAATAGCCTCTATTTCTTGATGGCGGGCTTGGAAATGGTGTAGAAAGTGTAGGATCTAATGTACTTACAGATATCTTTTCAAAGTTTTGGCCAATAAAAATGTTTTTTCAATACTTCCATTGTTTTGTATACAACAAAATGTCATTTTTCCTGACTGTAATGAGATTAATAGATCAACTTTGCATACTTGCTTGAAGTAACATAGAGATGGATCAGATGGCATAGCAATCCATCCTGGAGATGAAAGTATGGAATAGTTTTACCTATGTTGAATGTCTAATGGGAAACAACATAGTCAGAGTCATTATTTTATAATTGTGTAAACTTGGACATCTCATGCCCACATGAGTTAAGAATTATGGTTAGCACCACAACCTGGGGTCGACTAAGGAAATCTGTGACATGGTTGGTGCTACCCTTCTTGTACTGGATGTTCAAGTGGAATTATTGTTGGTACATGGAACACTTCTGATGGTGGTCATTGTATAAGTTTTCTTGTGTTTGCATTAATTGTAAAAGCCTATGATCAATGTTGATGATTGTGTTTCCTTCTGTAGAATGTAATTATTCCACTATCGACATGTCTGCACAATGGAGTACATATCTTTGTCGTAGTTTGTCGTAGGTGGGATATCTGTGAATAACATTAGATAGTAGTTTTTCATTGTGATAGGCTACGAGATGTCGATGTTGAGTGAGGATTTTATCAATAGAATAGTCTAAATCATTTGTCTCAATCTCAAATGGTTGTTGTAGATCTAGTAGAATAATCATTGGTGTTGAGTAGAGGTGGAATTTCAAATCCTAGAAATTTTTTTGTTGGGACCAATCCCACACAAAATTGTCCTTCGCTCCACCATTCGTCACCTAGCTTCGGGTCCAAACGATATGAGAGAACCCCAACACAAACTGGTGGTAGAAATTGGTGAGGCCTAAGAATTTGTGGAGCTAGATCATTGTCTTTCGAACTTGCCAATCGTGGATGACTTTGATCTTGGTTGGATGCACATGAAAACCCTACTCATTCATGATGTATCCCAAATATCAGATTATTTGCATGTCGAAGAAACACTCCTTGAAATTACAATATAAATTGTGTTGTCGTAGGGTACCCAATACATGTTGAATATGCTTCAAATGTTCCTCCCAATTTTTTTTGAAGATGAGGATTTCATCTAGAGATATGACAAAAAAGGAGTTTGTGAATGGTCGTAATATGTTATCCATCATCCACATGAATGTGGTTGGGGCATTGGTCAAGTTTAAAGGCATGGACACCCACTTAAAGAGACCTTATTTGGACTTGAATTTTGTATTCCATACATCATTTTGATCAATAGGCACTTGGTGGTAGCCTTACTTCATATCAGTATTACTAAAAAACTTGGCTTCCTTGAATTGATTGATAAGATCATCAATATTAGGGATGGGGTATCGATTCTTGATTGTGATCTTGTTCAAGGATCTATAATTAATACAAAGTCACCATGTATTGTCCTTCTTTTGTACCAACACAATTGGGGTCCTACAAGGTGAGGAGCTTAGTCTAATGCTATCCTTCAGAATTAGCTCTTGGATCTAGCATTTGATTTCTTAATTCTCCATAATAGAACACTCGTACAGAAGGTCGTTAGGAAGAGGAGAACCAAGTGTCAAATCAATTGATTTCTTTACCTGAGAGTGCTAAAGAACCCCAATAGGTGAGGAAAATATGTCGTTGTTCTCTTCTACTATCTTGTTCACCTATTTTGGTTGTGTATAGAGACCTCGTGCATAGGTTTTGGAAGTTGTAGTGACCTTCCATTCACCTTCTAACCAGACCATAAAGAGGGAAAATCTCTCGATCTGAGAGACCATATTTTTGCATTGCTTCACATAGATCAAAGAGACCATAAGTTTTAGGATTGACACTATGGGGCCTAGGTTCATAAACAACATGACACTTCCACATATATGGTTGTCTAAACAAAACATCACAAACTTCAAGGGAGGAAACATCACACAATACCTTATCTTTGAAGGGTTTGATGTTGTGCAGGAGACATTGATGGATGGTGCAGATGCCACATCCCTGGCTGAGCCAATAGATGGTGTATGGTTGAGGAGGCAATGTCATTTTCAGGTTCAACCTCTTGAAGACCTTTGTTGATATTAGGTTCTTATGGCTACTCTTGTCAATAATGAAATAGATTGGGGTCCCCTTAACCCACATATGTGAGTGGAAGAGGCACTCCACTTCTTCAGGCTCCTCCAGTTCCTCTAGATGGACTTTTGTGGTAGCGATGGGGACACTGGGTTTTGCGTTAATGATCTTTTTTCCCTTTTTTAGTTCTGAATTAGAGTCTGAGTCAACATCCAACACTGAGGATTTTGTCTCATCCAACAATTATTGTTTGGAGGTACATTCATCATTATTGTGCCAAGAGATTTTGTGGAACTCACACCACTTTTCATTGTTTTTATTTGAATTATCATTACCCTTCTTTGTTGGTGTCTTGGATTGGTTGTCGTGGGACTTGCCATACTTTATTTGTCCTTTTCCATCGGAGTTAGGGCCACCCTTACCATACTTCATTTGTTGCATATGTGTAGACCCGAACTCCCTCTTGTTCTGTTCCTTAAATTTCTACTCGATTTTGATAGCATATCAATAGGTAGGTCCCAATGGAGAGATGTCCAAAAACTTCATTTCAGTTTGGATGTACCTATGTAGAGCCCCGAAGTGTTTTAGAACTAGATAACACTCATAATATTTGATACTTGGCTTGGTTCACAAGGTATGGAAGGTATTATTGAAGTCTGACATTGTTTGGCCCATCTCTTGACGCAGTGTGATCCATCTCATGTAATGGTCATCATGATTTCCGATAGGGTAATATTGTTCCTTGAGGACGTCAACAAAACCCACCCAAGTGGGTCATGGCCCAAAAATTGCAATTGATCCTTGGCATGTTTCTCAAAGTAAGTCTCCCACCAATGTCTCACATGGGGAAGGGCCTTAAGGAGTGTGAAGGTAATTTTTTCACTCTTGGAAAAGCTTTGGACAAAGAAATAAACCTCTAACGAGTCGACATCTTTCAATCCTTCAAATAAAGGAACATAAAAGTTCACTTGTACCTTGAATGGCATCGCACCTTCGAGGTGACTGATAGTTGAAGGTTCCTCCATTTTTTTCAACAGTTGTCGAAGGATGTGGGAGAAATTATCCATCATCTCCTTCCTCTCTCGTGCGACAACTTCCTCAAGAAACTACTTGATTGGATCTCTTGCTTCATTGTCCCTCTTTTCTTCCACCATGGGAGGTTGCTTGGGTGCACAAGAGAGAGTTTTCTCAAGAGAAACAAGTTCAAGACCCAACTCTCTATACCCTGACAAATGATTCACAATAAATGTAATTTGTGATATTAACACCATAATAAAATTAAGAAAAAATATTTATGCCAGGCCACCAAAGTTCAATACCCTTACACTGTGTTTAGTTGGGAGGAGACACCCATGTTAAGGGTTGGTGCACAAGGCGGTTGTGTTTAGTTGGGAGGAGACACCCATGTTAAGGGTTGGTGGACAAGTCGATTGCGATCCATCGACGATTTTGAAGGCTTAAATTCCCTTGTGTTATGGTTTTGTAGGCCCACCAAGTAATGAGAATTTCTAATAGAAAAAACAAAGCATATCATGTATAAGATTAAAAATATGCAATAATAAACCTAACAAATACCTAGAGTAGTAGCTAGGTGCTCTAGAGTCTATTATGAAAATAAGTTGAGGCTTAGCCTTATGTTACATAAGGCTACATTGAAAAAACTAATAATAATAAAAAAAATGGCTTCTTTAAAAATTAAAATCAAAATAATTAAAATAACTCTATCATTCCAAAATAACTCAATTATTTTGGAATGTTAGATAGTAACTCTATCCTAACCTTGGTAGGATCACCCTTTATATTTCTCCTGATGATACGAAGGAAGTGATAGTAATCTGAAGGAAAGATTTCTGGTGAGATTTAATGTTCTAAATTTATAACGATATTTTAACTATGTGTTTTTCAACAGAAACTTGAATATAGATCTGACTTCAATACCATTTAGTCTAAATTTTCTAATTTTTGTTTGTTATTTTCAAGGTATATTTTCTAGATTTTCTGATTTTTGAATTTTTATGGAAAAAGGAGAAACATAAAATAGTTAGATAACACAATTTTCAAGGAACTTTTTTAAAGGACTTTTCACTGATAGTGAACTAGAAGAAAAAAAAACATGTTCTTAATCATTAAACCCGTTCAAGTTGTATAGTCTGTGGAAAAGGGTCAATCTTAAAACAGTTAGACAACACCATTTTCAAGGAACCCTTTCAAAGGACTCCTCACTGATAGTAAACTCTAAGCAAAAAAAAACATGTTCTTAATCATTAGACCCACTCAAATTTGTATAGTAGAAAAAAAAAAAAATTTGAAATGCTTTGAGATGTTGCCAATGTGAATTTACAAAACTTTTAAAAAACAAAATTAAGAAATAATTATAATTAAGAAATGTTGCAATGAAACAAAGTCGCAAAACTCTCTACAACAACGTTTCCTTAGATAGTGGCTACGTACGAGTTATGAATCGTATTGTATGAATCACTCTGTGCTAAAGTTTTCAATGAGTATTGGTTGAATAAACATTTTGGGCCCTAAATCTTGGTTGAATAATCAGTTTGCAAACCACCAAGGTTCAGTTGCCATTACTTACGCTGTACTGCAAGGTTTGAGAAGGTTTCAAAAAGAATTTCGCATTACAACAGAGGATACGTGATAGCAAATATACAGAATGTTCAATGTGGGTGTGCAGAGGAACTTTGTCCAGCATGAACCTTGAATGGGTTATTATGAACTAATAAATCCTATCTCAACCGAGTTTTGTCCATAATCCCACAGAAGCAAAACAAAACAAAGCATTACTTATTAAATAAGCAATATCCATCAGGAAACTCCAAAATCCTTTGTTTTCTTTAAGGGTAAACTCGTCGCCACCATATGGACGGATTTTCGTAGGATTCAATATTATACCTGAGCAGCAAGTGCTCGCAAGATCCGGTGAAAATTACTACACAAATGAGAATCTATCGACATCTTCACAGTATACTTATCGTGCCTAGCATTCCACCAATAACTCCTAAATATACTCATAGACTGCTTTGTTGCCTGATGTGCTTGGAGGCAATCCCTTCCTCGTCAGTTGGCCAATTTAAGATTGCAAGAAATTGTCAAA
>JASDQU010307854.1:0-22971 GCA_032191745.1 Picea mariana
GATACACATCTTGTGGATATTTGTGATGTCTAATCTATATGTTGTGACCGATGTTTGATGATTTATTTATATGTGATGATGTCTTGATGTGATAAATGAAAATATAATACTAGGTTAGCCATGTCACCTGCTATTTGATTAAATTGTCATGGAATATGTGTAGATGTAATTGAATCAAATTTTCAAGATAAGAGTTTAACTTGTAGGTATTTGCGAAAGAGGCAAGGATCCTGGACATGGTATACATTGTTTAGTTGCAGAATGACAAGTTGGGAATCTGACAAAGCTCTAAGTCGACGAATGTCGCGGTGACTGGCTTCAACGAGGAGACAAATGACGACTACACATTCTACTTTGTTTTTGGTGGCTGAGCACAAACATATGCCGCTGGAGTGGAGAAGTTCATGTGAAGAGGTATAGAGGGCCTAGGCGGCCGAAGTGAGATTCTGTGTCCAATGGTTAGCACCATCAACAAAACCGATGTGGTAGGTCGATGGAGGATGAATCTGTCAATAACATGTATGGTAGATCAGACATGGGGCATGGAGTTGAAAAAAGAAGACTAAAAACTTTACAAATGTGTACAAAGAAAAATCCTAGTGTAGGACGACTACGCTTAGGTGTAATTTTCTTTTAAGTACAACCCGTTGATGGGTTCTTTGAGAGGATAGACTTCTGGAGTGGCCAAGATGTATGTGAATTTAGTGAGGAAGTGTTGGACAATGTGGGGTCCATGCCACAATGACTCGAATTTCCCATGATCGATATTATCATGGGTGATATCATAGGCTAGGACAAGATCTCCTTCGTTAAATGAGTGAAATGAGGAGAGTTTCACGAAGATCTCATTCTCAAAGTTATTATCATGCTCGAAGACTAATTGTAGTGGAATTCTGAAACGGGTAATTACGTGGTTGAAGAAAAAACGTGTGGCTATGTCAACGGTATTGTTGAAGGTAGTCATGGCTTCAACCCATTTGGTAAAGTAACATACTTCTATGACGATGTATTTATGTCCATTACTAGATGGAGGATTGCAAGTCATGAAGTCTATGCCCCATTTGCAGAAGGGGTCAGTAGTGATGATTGTGTGAATAAGAGTGGGTGGTGCTTGTGCTTTGTTTGCATAGAGATGGAATTTGTCACATCACTTGACAGCGTGGATACAGTCATGAAACAATGTGGGTCAGAAGTATCCTGCTTGAATGATTTTTGGGGAGGTGGACATACCTGAGAGGTTTTCATCGCAGGTGCTGCTACTGAAATCGTTGAAGACTCTATCTTCTTTGTCGATGTTTAAACATCGAAGAAGTATGGTGTCAACCCCACGTCGGTACAAAACATCACCGATGAGGAGGTACTGAGGGGCCTTATGGAAAATTGTCGATGATCATCTTGAGAGAGATGAGAAGTTATCCATACCAGAGGTCATCTGAGGGGATGAAGAAGAGGTGTTTATCAAGAAAATCTGTATTGACAGGTAAATCTTTAACATCTGCGGGAAACAATTTAATGAGTTCGGCGAGAACAAGTTCTTTCTTGATTTTGGGATTTTAGAACTCTAGATCATATTCCTAAAGAATGACGATCCATCAGGAAAATTTTCCATTAATCTTCCATCGACTAAGTAAATACTGGATGGGGTTAGAATCTGCTATGACTTTAGTAGTGCGAAGAAGGATATAGTGGCACATTTTTTGAACTGCGAGGGAGAGTTTCTCATCATGATTTTCTTTCAAGGGTGGTCCTGAAAGGTTTTTACAGATGTACTAAATGACATGTTCTTGCCCATCATCCCCTAGTTGAATGAGGACTCCTGCTACTGAGACGACTGAGGCAGATAAGTAGAGGATGTAGTCACGATCATAGTCTGGAGGACTAATCAAAGGGGCATTGGATAGGGTCATTTCTAAATCATCAAAATCTGTTTGGGCATGTTCATCCCATCGAAATGGGATATGATGACATAGTAAGCGAAGGAAACCATGCACGCGAGTGGCGTAATATGGGACAAAACATTGTAAAAAGTTGGCTTTGCCTTATAGGCTCTGCAGTTGGTGCAAATTCCTAGGTGCTGGAATTTTTGTGATAGCTTGGACCTTGAGGGGGTCCATGGTGATGCCTTGTTGGGAGACAATGAACCCAAGAAGGCGTCCGATGGTGATGCAAAATACACACTTGAGAGGGCTCAAGCGGATATTGTATTGGTGACATCATTGAGAGAGAACTCGTAAGTCATCTAAATGTTGAGTTCATTTCTTGGATCGAGCAGTGAGGTCATCCAAGTAAGCAACGATGATGTGAGAAATATCATGGAAAACATAAGTCATGGCCCGTTGAAATGTAGCACCTGCATTTTTTATTCCAAAAGGCATGACACGATAAGAAAAAGTACCCCATGGGGTAGTAAGAGTGGTTTTATAATGATCTACTGGGTGGATTTGGATTTTATTGTAGCAGAAGAACCCATCCATGAAGGATAATGCCTCGTGCCTGACACAATCATCAATAATTTGGTCGATGAAAGGAGTTGGGAAGTTGTCTTTGGGACAAGCATGGTTGAGATTGTGAAATTTGGTGCAGATGCGAAGAGTGCCCTAATTTTTTTTTACGGTGACAAGGTTGGAAACCCATGAGGTATATGCAATGGGGTAAATGAACCCAACGCTTGTAACTTTTCAATTTCATCTTTGATAGCCACAGATTTGGATGGGTGAAGTGGGCACTGCTTTTGCGGATTGGGGAAACATCTGGCCATGTGTCGATGCAATGTTCGACCATAGAAGGATCGAGGTTGGGAATATTTGTATATGACAAGGAAAAAATATCATGGTACTCCTGAAAGAGAGATTTGTAAGCTGTGAGTTCTTCAGGGGAGCATGCGGTGTCAATAGTGATTTCTTCTATGATTCCTGGTTTGATGGAAATGTCGATTTTGATAGTTGGGGAGATATTGGCCATGTTTCTTTCTTGAAAAGGATCTGGCGCAAGGATAGGGTTGTTGAACCAGTCTATATGCCCTGACGGAATAAAATCCTTTGTTTCTATTACACATATGGAGGCTTGTCTAGGAAGGTTAAAGGCTTCCTTTGAGAGAAAAATTTCTCGGTGATGGAGCACATTCCATGGGAAATCAGGGGTAGCGAGTTCCTCTTGGATATCTTCATCGCAATGGAAAATGTGAGAACATAGGGATCCTAGAAGGTGACATGGGTGACTGTCACAGTGTGATTTTCATCAAGTGGTGAAGACGTAGAGGGGATATTGCAAGCCTACTGTGATGGCTCGTTTGACATAAGAAAAATGTCCAGACATTGTGGGGGATAAACTATCAGAGCGGGTAAGATTTCTTTTGATTAATGAACCAGAGAATTGAGAGTATTTGGGGGAATATCCTCAGACAATCTATTCATGAACCATGGAGGGGTGGGAAGTGACTCAGGTTCAGGGGAGGTGATGTTGAGAGTATAGAGAGAAGGGATAGGGGGAGTAACTTGTGTCACATGAGGTGAGGTGGTCTAATGATTGTGAATAAGGGTTAAATGACAATGCCAATATTTAATAACCAAAGGGCATTGCTATGTGAAATCAGAAAGTGAGTCAAAAAGAGAGCAAGGACATATCATCCATCCAAGGACTGTGGTAGAGACATAATGAATGTCAGTGACGTGAGTACCTGAAAGTGATGGTAGGGTGGGATCTTGCTGACAATTTTAGTGTACTTTTGTTAACGTTTGGAAAAATTTAGGTAGAGATGGCCAATGATGAGTGTAGTGGCCATACTCTAAACAGATGGCGCAAGCAAATTTGATTCACAACACTTTACTGCCTATAGTGGGGGATGTTGTGGTAGTACTAGATGTTCTTGGTGAAGCAGTGAGTAATTTTGTTGCTTGAGGGAGTTGAATCAGATTGCATAATTCAAGAAGAGAAGGACATCTATTAGTGGTGTGTCCCTCTCTTTTCTAGAGTGCACAAGGAGGTTGAACTCAGGGAGGAAGTGGAGCAGTGGGCTCTTTCTTCTTCCATATGCCCCAGTCATAGTAGTGGTGCTAGCAATTGGGGGTGAGGATGGTGTGGTCGGAGTTAGTACTAGAATTTTCATTAGGATTCCCTATGATTGAGGAGGGAGAGATGGTTGAGGAACAATCGCGGGTGGGTGTAGATACCATACAGGGATGGTGATCACCATCTTGCGAAGGGTAAGTGTTGCGGCAACCTTAAAATATTGTACTCCTAGTGGGGAGTAGAAGAAGGGAATTTGAGTGATGGCTTGGGGGATTGTCTCCCAAACCGGTATTTTCCCTTGGGGAGGGGGAAATCAGGGATAAGTGGTGTAGTAGAGTTCTCAGGTAATCCTTGAGGTAAAATTTTTTCAACTAGTGGGACGTTGAGGTGGGGAGAGGCCTCAGTGGGAGGAATGGTGTCTCTGATGTTAGGTCCATTAGAAGATACAACACACACTTGTGATTAAGGGTGTATGAGAGGTGGTTCTCCATGGTATGCTCCGACAAGGATGGGTCCTTGAAAATTATAGGGCCCATATTAATGAGTGAATATGCATCTAATCTAGTGCAGACAAAAGGTAAGATGTTATCGATGTTGGAGGAATGGTTAAGATCATAATGTGTGATTTGGTAGATGGTGATGATTTTCCCATTGTAGGGGAACATCATTGTTTGAAACATAGAAGAAGCCACTGCCTTCATAGTGTACATGTAGCTACGTCCAAACAAGATATTGTAATCAAGGGGGGCATCGATAACCTCAATTTTAATGAGGATGCTTTTTCCTCCGAGTTCGACAGGGACATTTTGAAAGAGCACTTCAGGGGAGGATGGTCGACCAACATAGGATCTTAATGTGATAGCAGATGGTACTAGATTAGGAGAGCCAAGTTTCTTCTATATGGTTTTGGACATGGTTCATGTGGATGCACCTGCATCAATGATACATCGATGAACCTTGATGTTACGAATCTTGATTGGCATCTAGAAAGCTACCAGAGTGGGGAGACAAGGTTCTCTGCTATCTAAATCGAATGTGATGAGTCTAGTATCAACTGGGTTGACTTCCCCCAAGGAAAAAAGTAAGGATTTCCGTTGAGTTGGATAGTTTTGGAGGACCACTAGTATAGACATGGATACAGGACACTGCACCAAGTCATTGACCAGACTGTAATTGTGTGTTGTCGTAGCCTGAGGGTTGTTGACATTCCATCGTAATGGAATGTGAGGGATACAAATGGTAGGTTCAATATTAGGGTGTGAAATCATCAAAGGTTGTCCAGATATAGCTGGAGCTGCTTCGGAAGTGGTAGGAGTATATTCAGGGGGTGTGTTGTATTGACGACCATGCGTTTGGAGAAGAATTTCTTCTTTTCTAGTGAGGAAGATATTACGATCCGTTGGATTTCCAATGTGGGTAGGCCTTGGGTTTTAATACTGTCCCATTTGCGGTGGGGCAGGATGTACCTTTTGTTTGGTATTTATCACACCTTGTTGTGGAATAGGGTTTTGCAACACAACTGGGGGTGGTTGTTGCAAATACTGTTGTGGGGTCTGTTGAGGGGTAGGCGGTGCTGGAGGACGTGGCCCGTTCATGGATTATGTCATTCATTTAAATTCAACAATTTGGGGGAAATGGTGGGTATAATGTCCATGCCCAACGCAAAGAGCACAAGGGAAGCTCGTCCGTAGGTTTTTTTGGTTATTCCTCCCTTGGAATTTGTTGTTATTGTCCCCTTGGGGGTTTTGGTTACCCTCATTCTGGTTTCCCCTAGTAGGTTGGTTTTGTTGGGGTTTATTTCACCCTGGTCCCGGGTTATTATTGTTTCTATTTTTCCCTTTCTTCTTGGCATTATTCAACTGATGGGTTGGATTTTCCATATTCAAATGTTCAAAAGTATGAAGTTGTTGAATGGGGGAGGGTTGAAAAAAGTTTACACTAGCGTGTGGTTGTCCATGTGGAGGAGCAACTGGTTGTGGAGGAACAAGAAATGGAAAATATAGATTATTTTGTGGAAATAATCCATAGGGCGCACAGGAAGGATAAGTACTTTCACTAGTGCCTAAGTTATATGCTAAATTAGAGAGGGAACCAAAACTTGGTTGAGAGGCCGAACGTATCATGGGTGTTGGTAAGGGGGAGGAGGGTAATAATATGGCCCTCCATATGTCGAAGGATATTTGGGTGTACCATACATAGGTGGTGGTTGATGTACAGGTTAGGGTGTGTCGTGGTACCAATCAACCCATCTGCAGCATGGGACATGTCGGGTTTTTCCTGGCCAAATGGTATGGGTCTCGGTGCATCAGATAATACTTTGTATAAGTAACCTAACTGAGCATAAATGAGGTCAAACTGTTGATCCTTGTTGATGGCTTCCTCTTCATATTGGGGGAAGGTGGATGCCACATCTTTGGCAAGTATAGAGACGAGTGATTTTAGAAACCAATCAAGATGTTTTTCTTTGGTGGTTTCTTCTTTACATAACCTATGTCGCCGATGCCATTCATGGATGTGGTCGGCAATATGAAAAGATGAGGTTTGTTTGCACTTGGAGAGTAGTTCTAAACAAGTTTCATGACAAACTGGTAGTTGAAAAAATGCCAAAAAGGCTTTGGACAAGGATTCAAAAGTCACATGGGACCCTGATTTTTCGTCCACATACCATTTCACTGATGGACCATTGAGTGTTTGTTGAAATAAACTTAAGTGGATGGATTCATCCATGATTTTTTTTGAAGAGAACCATAAGTGGAAGGTTTTTGGACGTGGGTTATGAAAGGAGGTGAAGAACGAGTAAGAAAAAGGAAAAATCGAGCTTCGTGAAAGACACACTAACTATCACTGGGTCGAAGCGAGAAAAAGAACAGAAAAGATGGAGTGAAGTGTGGAAAATAAAGTCGTTGGATGAGGAGATCGAGGATGACTCAGAAAGTGGGAAAAACCACCGTTGGATTGTTTGGAACACCGTGCCAGAAGGAAGGAAAGACTGGTTGACGAAGCCTGAAAAAAGAGGGTCAAGTTGACCTAGGCTTTTATATTTAGGGTTTTGGCACCTAGGTTTCGACCTAAGGTTGTCGGTGAGGTATTGTAATGTATAAATAAAGGTCAAGAGGACCTAGGTCGTGTTGTTCATTGAGTATTGGTATGATATTGTTGTTGGTCTAGCTCTATTATTGTGTGAGAGATTATCGTGTTGGGGGAGAGAATTTTTGAGAGAGAGAGCCTTTTGTTATTGTAAGATCTTAAGCTATGTTCAAAGATCAAGTCCTATAGCTAGGTGCGTAAGAAGGGGAGAGAAAGAGAGAGAAGAAAGAAGATATTCTAGTTGAGAGCACAAATCAGGACTGTAGGCTTTACCTTAATATATCATAAGCACAGTTCTATGGACGTAGCCCTAGAGAGAGGGTGAACCACGTACCTCTGTTGTTGTGTGTGCGATTGATGCTTTGAGTTTTGATGTTTTTATATTGTTATTTGCATTACTGAATTAGATCAGATCTATAGATGTGAGGGATAGATCTAGCTAGTTTAATGGTAGATGCATGTTATGTTGTTGTTGTAATAAGAACCACTTCATATTCCCCTGGTTGTAGACATCTTTGTCCTACAACCCCCTCATAGATTCTTTGGGTGAGACTGCATATTCTTCGTAGGTGCTATTGAGAGGGATAGTAGCTAGGGCTTGTTGGTGTGCTCTTGGAGCTAAAAACTGGCTCTGCCCCTATGCCAACAAATGGTTCCATTACCGGGACATGAATATTTTTAGGGGAATGTCAATTTGGTTCCCATCGAAGAGAAAGATTCATAAGTGGGGAGAGGATAAAGAGAAGGACTGCACTGAAGCCCAGAACAAGAACCCTAAAATAAGCACTGAAGATTGGCTACAAAGATACATCTTCACCGACATTCACGAGATCTTCTTTAGAGGAATCCATCAAGAGCTACACGAGTGGTTGGCTAGGTTAGCTGACAGACCTTTTGAAATCAAATCTAGACCCCCTGTGGTTTGGGCACCAACATTGATCTAGAAGGTCAAGAGAGTCGACAACGCTGTATCCAGAGCAATAGATCACTGGTTTGATAGTACCATCAGAGGGTATATCACTGAGTTTGTTGATGAAAAAACATAATCATATAGTCAAGCCGAGAGATACCTTTTCAAGGGACCCAGAGGAAACTTTTTGCACTTCTTAAAGCTAAGAATCAAGATGCTCTTGCATGAAAACCACATTTTGAAGATACAGTAGATTGATCGGACCTGAGAAGGCTAATGTTCAAGATCTCGGACAATGACAATGACACAAAAGCAGGGCATACGTGTAGTGGGAAAGTATTCTGAGGAGCTCACCTCGAGAATTTTTTTAAGAAGATCTATGGAGAAGAGGTAGATCTAACCGATGAAGAGCATCCAGAGCCCACTAGAATTTAAGAAGGGGAAGTTGAAGAACTACACCAAAGTGAGCTATAAACCTCAGGAACTACGCAAACTATTGAGGTAAGTAATGTTAATCATCCTGTTATCACAACAACACTTAACAATTAGAATAGTTAGAACCACCAGAGTCTTCAGAGTAGTGTTACCAGTATCCCAACATCTACTCAGACAAGAACCCTAGTCATCTTTATGGAAGATGAAATGAGACTCCCTATCTTTAGAGGAGATGGATCTGAATATCCAGTTCAACATTGGTTTCTGTGCAAGGACGTATGGAATATTAAAAGTATCACCGATGAAGCCATCAACAGAACCCAGTTTAGCACTATGCTAAAGGACCGCACATTGATCTGGTACATGAAATTAGTCCAAGGGCTGGCACATCCTAAGCCCCTGAATGAGATCAATAATGCATTGATTGCAGAGTTTAAGAAACCTACGTCAGAATCACAATGTATTACGAAACTAAAATAGATTAAACAAAAGGTAGCAGAACCTATTTGGGAGTTCGACCAGAGATTCAAGACCCTGACAGGCCAATTAACTTTCCAGATCCCCGACAAATAGAACAAAGAGTGGTTCATCACTGCACTGTTACCACACATAAGAATCCCTTTGATGCAGCAGAAGATTACATCTCAGGAAGAAGCTTTGGAGATCGCCATGAATCTTGAATCAACACTGATGGGAGAATCTAGCTCAGGCATTAGCCAGATCATGAGCTAGCTAACTAGTTTGTCTTTACAGGTCAAGGATATGAAGAAAGACAAGGGAAAAGACAAAAGGGACAATATCTGGTGTGTCAGATGTAGATAAGAAGGCCATGATGAGGAACACTGCCCCTTATTTCATGATTACTTGGCATCAGGGGCACCGATCCCCTTAAAGAAGTTGACCTACTCTGGTGCGAGGTATGAAAAAATAGACATCACCCAGGTGAGTGCTACTACATGCATAAGTATGTCCAGACACCCACAAACTTTTATTGTACATTTTGCAAATAAGTGGGGCATGATGATCAGGATTTTAGAGCTTATGATATCATTCATGAAAGGTAGAGAGACATATACAAAATTCAAGGTGAAGTACAACAAGAGGGAAACACTCTGCAGTACAACTCTCGAGGGAGAGGAAATTTCACTCCTCACGGTGGCTACATAGGATGAGGAGGAGGAGGAAGTATGGGATGAGGCTGAGGAAAAATAATCTGTTACAACTGTGCACAACCAGTCCATTTAGCAAGGGATTGTCAGAATCACTACACAACCTGTAGTTACTGTAACTCCTTCGAGCATGTCATAAAAGAATGCCCTGTGCTGCTGGCTAAACTTCAGGGAAAACGAGGACCCCAATAGAACCCACAAGTACAATTGATATATGTTGAACCTCATGGAGCAGACCCTAGAGTCACTGTTATTACTTGAGAAGGCGCTGCTATAGGAGAAGACAGAGCAACCCAAGGAAGGACTAAAAATGACCACGGAGTCAGGAAAGCTACAAAGAACACCCCAACATTCGATGATAAGAAAGAAAGGTAGATATTCGAGGATGCAAGGAAAAGTTCAAAGGATATCAAGGATATTCATCAAAGAGAGAACCAGAAATCAAAGAGTACGGTATGCCTCAGGCGTTTGATCCATCTGCATCACCAACAGAAGGGAAATAGGTAAGAAAACTCATGGAATTATTGCACACTTGTGTTAAATTGATTTAACATAAAGGTGTTGTCCAAGAATTCCAAGATCTCATCAAGTAGTATGAACTAGGAAAAATAGATCCCTTACTGAATAGAGAATTGCACCAAATTTGAAGAAGGAGAAGAACAAATAAAGAATTACACTTGAATGCTCAGATAGGAGAGTATGATATAGACTATGTGGTCCTTGACTTAGGGTCAGAAGTCAATGTCATGACAAAGAAGACTTGGGCATTAATGGGGAAACACAAGATGATATATTCCCCTATCAGGCTTCGCATGGTTAATTAGCAAGCTGTCAGCCCATTTGGATGATTAGAGCATGTCCCAGTGGACATCGATGGAGTAAGAACCTTTGCAAATTTTGAGGTAATTGAAATTGTTGATGATAGCTGCCCTTACCCTGCATTGTTAGGAATTGATTGGGCCTTCAACAATTCCACTGTTGTTGATTTAAAGAAAATATGCATGACATTTTAGAAATATGGCCTTAGGGGAGTTGCAACTTTAGATCCAGATGAAGGTCCACGATACAAATAACCTATCAGAGAAGAAGAACATGCATTTGAATTAGAAAACATATACAAATTAATAGCCAGACAACATGATTATATCAACCCTATAGCTAACGAAAATCTGATCTGGTGAAGTGACAACGCATGTTCATCTGATTCAAAAGAAGCACTGAAAACTGGCAGAACTAGATGTATGAAGTATATACAAGAAGATGTGCTAGGCTAACTAGAGAAGTTCATTGGATTGGCACAATAATGAGTAATCTACCGACATTTGATGGTCTAAAATCTCTAGAAATCTTCTTATCAAAATTTGAGACAAGTGTATCAACACAACAGAGGCTGTTGGCAATGGATGAGGCCATGAAATCCACAGTAGTGATATGGTGGGGGACACATAAAAACGATATTACAGACTAGAAACAATGTCAAACTCTGATGACAACGCAGTTCTCAACACAAGAAGGAAGTTGTGAAGCACAGTACACAGGTTGAAGCTTCCCAAAGGACCATGTACGAAGCTGGAAAGAGGCTTGGAGTGACATTCCTAGAGAACAATGGGTACACAGATTCATCAATACACTGGATACCACCCCGATTAACTGGTACCTTCAAGCAGAGCTGCCCCTTGTCACTTCAGAATGGGAAGGTATGACCCAGAATTTTATAACCACCTTTTTGTTTGACAGTGAATTTCCTTCTGTAGATCAAGCACTATAGATGGAAAGACAGAAAGTATTCGAGGAGGCATCTAGCCTTCATTTCGAGCAAGAAGAGGATGAATGGACTGCACCCCTCCATAAAATCCAGACCTACTACAACATTAATGCTGATGAAGACGATGACCCAAGAAAGGCGAATATCACAGAAACAAAAGATCGGAGAGATGTGGAAGGACCAAGAGTTGAACTTCCATTCATTGGACAACCGATAGAAATAAAGAAAGTCAATATCAAGACAGAGGAAACACCAAATCTTGCCAATGTCGGATATTACTGGGACGCTGCTACCATTGAAAAAATCACAGAATTATTGCATGAGTATCAGGACTTATTCCTGACCAAGTTTAATAATATGAAGGGAATCAAAGGAACTATGGGAGAAATGAGAATCCCTTTGAAACCAGACGCAAAGTCAGTAAAGCAAAGACCCTATAGATTGAACCCGAAATATAAGGAAAAAGTGAAGATTGAGCTTGACAAAATGTTGGAAGAAGGGATTATTGAACCCGTTGAAGAGTCAGAGTGGATCAGCCCCATGTTAGTGCAATATAAGAAGATAGGTGAGATCGATATTTTCATAGATCTCAGGAAGCTGAATTATGCTTGTCTACATGATCCTTTCCCTACACCTTTCACAAACGAAGTGCTGGATAATGTGGGAGGCCAAGAAGTATATTCTTTTACAGATGGGTTTTCAGGATACCATCAGATCTGCATCGCCAAGGGGGACTTTCATAAGACTACGTTTTCCACAAAGTGGGGATCCTACCAATACACAATAATGCCATTTGGACTGAAGAATGCCCCAACCATCTTTTCCAGGGTGGTGGTTGAAGAATTCAAAGAATTTTTGCATAAGTTTTTAGAAGCATACTTTGATGACTAGACTGTTTTTAGTTTGTTGAAAAATCATATCGAATGTCTAAGGCTAATGCTAGATAAAGGCAGGTAGTGTCAAATTGCTTTGAATTTGAAGAAGTGCATCTTCTTCTCACCGTTTGGAGTATTATTAGGTCATATTGTATGCAATCAAGGATTGTTGGTGGATCCATCCAAAATTGCAATTATAGTTGATTTACCACCACTTACATCAGTCAAACAACTACGCATTACGCCGAGACATACTGGCTATTACAGGAAATTTATCAAAATCAGATTACTATGCCAATGGAGAGATTATTAAAGAAATATTGTCACTTTGGTTGGACAGACGAATACTAGCAGAGCTTCGACACACTGAAACAAAAGATGGTCACTGTGCCTATTCTAGTCTTTCCCAATTGGAGAAAGGAATTTCATGTGCATGTTGATGCATCTTCTATTGCATTAGGAGAAGTACTGGCACAACTTGGAGAAGGGGACATTGATCATCCATTAGGATTTTCCAGCAGGAATCTCTCCACAACTGAAATCAATTACACTACTACAGAGAGACAGGGACTAGCCATGGTGTATGCATTACAAAAATTCCGCCACTACTTGTTGGGAGGACACTTTAAAATGTTTACTGATCACTCCACGCTGAAATATCTAGTCAACAAGACAATTTTGGGGGGAGGAATATGCATATGGCTTCTCCTGTTTTAAGAATATGAATTTGAGATCATAGTTAAGCTAGGAAGAATGAATAAGGGCCCATACCACCTATCAAGGTTGGAGCATGGAGAAGAACCTACCAGTCCGGAGGAAACACTATCGGATGCACAGTTTCTTTCCATTAGAAAGATTGATGAACACTTCACAGACATAGTCGAGTTCCTATCAACATGAATAGCTCCAACCAAATACACAATTCTGAAAAAGAAACAGCTAGTGGTGCAAGCTGCAGATTTTTCATTGATAATTGGTCAGCTATATAAAATTGGACCTGACGAGATCCTAAGAAGATGTGTGATGGAGGAAAGACGCCCTATGATCCTCAAATAAGATCATGAAGGCATTGCAAGATGACATTATGTAGGAAAAGCAACTGTTCAGAATGTTCTGCGAGCTGGCCTTTGGCGGCCTACATTACACATAGATGCTAAAAAATATGCCAGAGCATGCAATGTATGCCAGGGAGTTGGAAAACCATCCCGAAGAGATGAGATGCCATTAGCACCACAGATGGCCCTAGAAGCATTTGAAAAATGGGCCATTGACTTCGTGGGACCTATAAACCCACCAGAAAAGCACACAGGAGAAAAGTATATTATCACTGCGACAAAATACCTAACTAGATGGGCCAAAGCAAGAGCATTCAAGGAATGTAGCACAACTACAGCTGTGTGTTTCATATTTGATGACATAATAACTAGGTTTGGATGCCCTAAGGTCTTTATGAGTGATCAAGGGACACACTTCATCAATAAGACAGTTGAAGCCCCGACTGAATAATTTGCATTCCACCATCAGAAGAGTACACCTTATCATCCACAAGTAAACAAAACGGTTGAATAATTCAGCAAGATCTTGGAGACAATGTTGACCAAGATTTTCAGTGTGAATAGGGACGAATAGGATTTAAGAGTACCAACAGTACTCTGGGATTATAGAACCACTTACAAAAAATTAACAACACAAACTCCTTTCAAGTTGGTTTATGGTCTTGAAGTTGTTGTCCCAATGGAGTACTTTGTACCAAGATTAAGAATTGTTGCATTTACAGACATGGATGATACTGGTGCCATTCATGAGAGGTTAGCACAGTTGATCAAACTAGAAGAAGAAAATTCATTGCGGGCTTCCATCAACAAATTTAGAAGGAACGAGAAAAGGACGATCATGAAATACACATCAAGACAAAGATATTCAGGCAAGGTGATTTAGTCCTTCTATATGACAGTAAGTTTATCAAACACCCTGGGAAGTTCAAAATACATTGGCTCAGACCATATGAGATTGCATATGCTACAGAAGTAGGAGCTGTGCAGCTGAAGACATTGAAAGGAGATTGGAATGAAGGCTTAGTGAATGGGAGTCGGCTGAAGTTGTACTATGACAACCAACTGCCTCACATCTCTCAGTAGAATCAAGAAGGCAAGGGTCCAGGTACCAGGTGTAGTTGAAACTGGGTACCAGACACAGAAAAGACAGTTTGCACAAGGATGGAAAGGAGGCATAAAGAAGAAAGAAAGGGATGCACTGCACAGTCAAAAGTTGAAGTCAAACAAGAGGATCAGATCTCAAGTGCCTCGGGATGAGTCACAGGTGAGTGTTGGGGGCTTGTTGGCCTTGGGTTATGAAAGGAAGTGAAGAACGAGGAAGAAAAGGGAAAAAGTGAGCTTTGCGGGAGACATAGTGACTGTCACTGGGTCGAAGCGATAAAAACAATAGAAAAGATGGAGAAAAGTGCGGAAAATCAAGCCATTGGATGAGGAGATCAAGGATGACAGATCAATAAGGGAGAGGGATTGAGGATGAATCAAAAAGTGGGAAAATCCACCGTTGGATTCTTTGGAACACCACGTGAGAAGGAAAGAAAGATAGGCTGGCAAAGCCTAGAAAAAGAGGGTCAAGTTGACCTAGGGTTTTTGTATTTAGGGTTTTGGCACCTAGGTTTCTGCCTAAGGCTGTCGGTGAGGTATTGTAATGTATAAATAAAGTTCAAGAGGACCTGGGTTGGGTTGGTCATTGTGTATTGGTATGATATTGTTGTTGGTCTAGCTCTATTATTGTGTGAGAGATTATCGTATTGGGGGAGAGAAGTGATGAGAGATAGAGCCTTTTGGTATTGTAAGATCTTCAGTTGTGTGCAAAGATCAAGTCCTGCAGCTGGGTGCGCAGGAAGGGGAGAGAAAGAGAGAGAAGAAATAAGATATGCTAGTTGAGAGTGCAGATCAAGAGTGTAAGCTTTCCTTTAATACATCATAAGCATAGTTCTGTGGATGTATTCCTAGAGAGAGGGTGAACCGTGTACCTTTTTTGTTGTGTGTGTGATTGATTCTTTGAGTTCTGATGTTGTTATATTGTTATCTACATTACTGTATTAGATCAGATCTATAGCTATGAGGGATAGATCTAGCTAGTTCAATGGTAGATGCATGTTATGTTGTTGTTGTAATAAGAACCACCTTTGGTTGTAGAAATCTCTGTCCTGCAACCCCCTCATAGATTCTTCGGGTGAGACTGCATCTGCTTCGCAAGTACTACAGAAAGGGCCAGTAGCTAGGGCTTGTTGGTGCGCTCTTGGAGCTGAACCCTGGGTTTGTTCCTGTGCCAACAAAGGTCATGACATGGTTGGCAGGATCTTCCCCTAGTTTTCCTTCAAATTTTGGAATTTTTGAAGGTAGTTTGGTAGGCATATTGGGCCATGTGGGGTCATGTAAAATAGGATCATTCATGATTTTACTCAAATTAGGAATGTTGAGAGACACCAAATATGGTATAGGGGTTGGTGGTGGAGGATTAGTTCTAGCCATGGTGTGAGAAAGTAGTGGACCTGACCCTTGAGGGGTATTTGTGTTGGGTATGTGTTATATTATTTGCATGTGTGTGTTTGGGCACACCAGATAGGAAAACTTCATCTGACGATCCCTCGTACTAGTGGGCGGTTTTTACTATTTTTTAGTGGATTTTTCATTTTTTAGCAGATTTTGCTATATTTAGCAGTTTTGTAAATTAATCCCAGATTAAGGGATTAGGGTTTTGGTATCTACAGAATACCTAAAAGCATTATATATATATTTTATAGTGAATGGTGAAATTTGATATAATGAATATAAGAAAGGTTTTCCCGATTGAGGGTTTCTGGTATAAATCTCTGTGTACTATGTGAATGAGCCATTGATTAATTTCTGTTTTTCTTAAGAATCTATATGCATTTATTTAATTCACAGGTTTAAAATTTACATGTGGTATCAGAGCTCATTTTTGGCTTCAGAGGGACGCATTTGTTGTTGAGGGTTTGGCTAGGTATTGATAGATCAAGTTTATCTTGGGTCTGTGATAAACCTGGGTTTAGTGGGAGCTTTTGTAGTGGTGATTTGAATGCAAAAAGAGGAATGGAAAGATATTCTAGAATTGAGATAGAGAAGTTCAATGGTAAAAAATTTGAGTTATGGAAGCTGAATATGGAGGACCTTCTTGTAGACAAAGAACAATGGATCACTATGGATCTTGGTACATAGCCTACTAGTACACCATCTACTAGCACATAGGCTACTGGTACATAACCTACCAGTACACAAACTACTAGTACACCAACTACTAGTATGTTGAAGGAAGATTGGGAGAAGTTGGACATAAGAGCAAGGAGTACTATTTGACTCTACCTGGTAGATTCGGTTTTGTTGAATGTCTCGGGAAAATCTACAGCCAAGGAACTATGGGATAAGTTGGGGAATTTGTATCAATCAAAGTCCCTAGTAAAGAAGTTGTTTCTTTAAAAGAATTTGTATCATCTTAGGATGGAAGATGGAGATTTTGTGACAGAACATCTAAATGCCTTTAATACTCTAGTAAGTCAACTTGGCTCTGTTAATATTACGATTGAAGAAGAAGATAAGTGCATTACTTTGTTATGTTCTTTGCCAGACTCTTGGGATAATCTGGTTGTAGCAATAGGTAGTACCACTCAATCTACATTGAAGTATGAGGATGTATTTGCATCGTTGTTATCTGAAAAGATGAGGAAAAAAAGAATGGATGGTCACAACACAGATGCTTTATTTGTAGGAGGGCGTACCTAAGACAACAACCCTGGTAATCCTTCGGGGTGGAGATCTAAATCTACAGTTAGATCTAAGTCTCCAGGAAAATCTTTGAGTAAATGTTGGAAGTGTGGTAAAACAGGGCATTATAAGAAATATTTGAAGTGTAAGAAGGTTGAAAAACCAAAGGGATCTGATAATACCTTTCCACAGAGGCTAAAACCTCCATTGAAGAAGGAGGTGATGTTTACCTGGCATCTAGAAGTACACATGCAGACTGTGATGTATGGTTGATTGACTTAGGTGTGTCATACCATATGACTCCTCACATGGAGTGGTTCTCTGAATATGAAAAATATGATGGTGGTGATGTATTCCTAGGAGATGACTCGACAAAAAAAATCTTGGGACGTGGAAGGGTTAAGTTGATGCTAAAAGATGGAAGGATTAGAACACTTCGTGGGGTTCTGCACATTCCAAAACTAGCCAGGAGCCTAATATCTATAATAAATATGGATGATGTAGGAGTGGATACTGTATTTGGAAAGAAAACTTGCAAGATGGTACGAGGAGAAATGGTGTTGATGAGAGGAGTTTTGTGTGGAACTCTATACAAGTTGTTGGGAAGCACTTATACTAATGGGTGTAATAGTTCAGTTCCCCTTGAATAGAGAAATAAATAAGACAAGACCAATATTGTCCCTAAAAAGAAGACCATGTTGTGGCATCAAAGACTGGGGCATATTGGAGAAAAGGGACTTTGAACACTACGCGGTAAAGGTATGGTTGAAGGTATGTCTAATTGCACTCTGGATTTTGATTTCTATGAACATTTCAGATATGGTAAAAAAAATTGAGTAAGATTCCCATTTGGTGCTACAAGAGAAAAGGGGATATTAGATTTGATACACAATGATGTGTTTGAACCTGTTCCTATTCCATCCCTAGGTAAATCTCTGTATTGTGTTTCATTCATAGATGATTTTTCAAGGAACACATGGATTTGTTTTCTTAGAAACAAATCTGAGGTATTTGATAAATTTAAAGAGTTTAAGGATCTAGTAGAAAATCAGACAGAGAATAAAATAAAGGTATTGAGAATATATAATGGTGGAGAATTCTACGGAAATGAATTCAAAGAATTTTGTAAGAAGTGTGGTATAGCAAGGAAAAAGTCTACTCCATACACTCCTCAATAGAATGGAGTTGCAGAAAGGATGAACGGGACAGTGATGGAAAAAGAAAGGAGCATGCTCAGTGATGCTGGGTTAGGACAATAATTATGGGTAGAGGCAGTGGGTACAACATGTTACCTGGTCAATCGATCACCTTCATCAACATTGGATGAAAAAACTCCACACGAGGTATGGTCTGGAAAGAAGCCCTCTCTTCAACATCTTAGAGTGTTTGGTTGTGATGCTTATGTACATGTTCCAAAGGAAAATAGAAGTAATATGGATAAAAAGGATGAAAAGTGTATCTTTATTGGTTATAAAGATTGTGTGAAAGGTTATAAGCTTTGGAACCTAGAAACCAAGAAAATTGTTTACATTCAAGATGTTGTTTTTAGAGAGGTAAAAGATGTGTCCAAACATGAATTCCTACCAACGTATGACAAACTTGAGAAAATAGAGCTTGAGTAGGATGATGCGAAATCTTAATCATCTGAGGAAGAGGAAGCAAAAGAAGAAGAAGAAGAAGAAGAAGAAGAAGAACCCCATACCCCAGTATTGAGGAGATCAGTGAGAGATAAAAGGAAACCAAAAAGGTATAGTCCACCTGATTTTCATTCCAATTTTTCTTTATCTATTACTGATGATGATCCCAGAACTTTCAGGGAAGGAGTGAATTCAGAGGACAGTAAACTCTAGAAGAAGGCGATGGTTGAAGAAATGGATGCCTTGGATAAGAATGAGGCATGGGATATAGTTGAGTTGCTGGCTAGAAGAAAATATGTTGGTAGAAAATGGTTGTTTAAGAATAAGTTTAATGCATAAGGTAAAGTGGAGAAATACAAAGCTCGGTTAGTAGCAAAAGGTTATTCCCAGGTAGAGGGAATTGACTTTGGTGAGATTTTTTCTCCTGTTGCTAAGTTAACTTATATTAGATTTATTTTATCTATTGTTGTTGCTTTTGACCTTGAAGTGGAATAGATGGATGTGAAGACAACATTCCTACACGGGGATCTGGAAGAACAAATCTACATGAAAAAGCCATAAGGCTTTGTAGTGAAGGGAAATAAAGAGTTGGTTTGTAAGCTAAAGAAGTCACTATATTGTCTAAAGCAATAACCTAGGATGTGGTATTGAAAGTTTGACACATACATTCTTGGATTGGGATTTGTAAGAAGAAGGGTTGATCACTATGTATATTCCAAGCAGGTTGGTAATCACTTCATTTATGTAGTGTTGTATGTTGATGACATGTTGGTAGGAAATAATATGGATGTTATCAAGGAGGTGAAATCACAGCTATCCTCCAAATTTGACATGAAGGATCTTGGTGTTGCTAACTTCATTATGGGAATGGAGATTGAAAGAGATCATGCAAACATGAAACTCTGGTTGAATTAGAGAAAATATCTTGAGACGATATTGTAGAGGTTTAATATGCATGGAAGTAAACTGATCAAGGTTCCTATTCCTATAGGTGTAAAGTTATCTACAAATCAGTGTCCCAAGACACAAGAAGAAGAATAGGACATGTCCCATGTTCCATATGCCAGTGCAGTTGGTTGTTTGATGTATGCAATGGTTTGTACTAGACTAGAAATTGCACATATAGTGGGAGTTTTGAGCAGGTATATGTCAAAAGCAAGGAAGAATCATTAGGGTCTTCAGGTATCTTCGTGGCACTACTAGTTATGGATTGTGCTACCAAGGAAGACCACGATTGGACAAAGTGTTGGACATACATGGCTTTGTTGATGCAGACTGGGCTGGAGATATGGATCGCAGAAGATATACAAGTGGGTATGTGTTTAACATATTTGGAGGAGCAATCAGTTGGATGAGAAAAATACAGGCTATAGTGGAACTCTCAACTATAGAAGTTCAATACATGGCAGCCACTTATGCAATCAAGGAAGCAGTATGGTTACAAAGATTGTGTTTAGGTATTGGGTTGGTACAACAAGCAATGAGATTAGATTGTGATAGTCGAAGTGCAATCTTCCTGGCAAAGAACCTAGCTTATCATTCGAAGACAAAGCATATTGATGTTCAGTATCACTTTGTGAGAGTCATGGTTGAGGAAAAGGTGTTGCTGGAAAAGGTTGAAACTTTGAAGAATGTTGCAGATTCATTGACAAAGTCTGTGAGCATAGAAAAGTTCTCTTGGTGTAGAGTAACAATGGGAATTTCTGCCCTGGATTGTTGACCATATAATCCCCTGGACCCCTGGATGCCAAGAAAACAACAAGTGGGAGAATGTTGGGAATGTGTTATATTCTTTGAATGTGTGTGTGTGGGCACATTAGATAAGACAATTGCGTCTACACTGGGCGCTTTCCTAGGGGGGGGGGGTAGGTATGCCCCCCCTTGGTTATGCACAACTTTCGGGGAAGAACCCCAAAATTTGTTTTTGGGCAGCTTTTGTTATTTTTAGCAATTTTGTAAATTAATCTCGAATTAAGGGATTAGGGTTTTGGTATCTACGGAATACCTAAAACATTGTATATATAGTGTATAGTGAATGGTGAAATTCAATATAATGAATATAAGAAAGGTTTTTGCAGTTGAGGGTTTCTGGTATAAATCTCTGTGTACTATGTGGATGAGCCATTGATTAATTTCTGTTTTTCTTAAGAATGTATATGCATTGCTTTACTTCAAAGGTTTAAAACTTACAATTTGGTGGGGTTGTACTTCTCCCTTGAGAATAAGTTTTCCCCTCGCCTCCTTGTGAAGGAGAGCTAGTGGATGGATGGCATTGGGAATTGGACCCAAGTAAAGAGGAACCAAGAAAATATGATCCCAAAATAGTGGCGCTCACAGGGGTGTGAGATAGTTGATCCGGTGAGTTGGAAAGACTAGGAACTCATCCTAAAATAGGAGGGATATTATGAAAGCATCTGGAATGACGAGGATTCCGTGGGTCCCCTATGATGTCCGACTAGCAGAAGTGAATGTGTGAAAATGGTGATGAGAGCAATAAATGAAAAAAAGACTTGTATAATTTGGACCTTCACAATATAACTCAAAATTTCATTTCATCAAATGAGCATCATACACAAATCAACTATAAATATGCATACATATGGGTAGGTAGATTTTTCCCACATGGGGGAACAAATAAAGCAAATGCTCATGTCCTAAAAATATGTATAGTCATTCCTCTCAAATAGCACTGGACCTTCCAAGAGCACTCAACAATGGGGTTTGAAGCCAGTAGAAGAGGAACTAGTGAAGGATGAAGTAATCAATTATAATGAGAGGTAGAGGGTGCATATCTTGATAGAGCTGGCAATATTTCCCAATAGGCACACTAAATCTTATCAAGGTACAATTGAAGTCCACAATTGCCACCTGGGTAGATGTCCTAATGTTGCTCACTAGGGACCTCGTTCAAAGTGCGACATTTAGCCTCAGAAATGGATCATGGGTTGGATCCCTTCCAAGAGTTGGGTGACTCAAGGCAAGACGCACAGAACAACTGGACCTCAGCCTTCAACCCTTCATGGGTATCTTCCTTCCTTATGGTTTAGGAACACTTGACTTGGAGGATTTTAAAGTTCCCTATTTGTCAACTTCTAATATTTGAAAAATGTGAGAACTAGATAACAGGGGGTTATTTGGATGACTACCCTTGAGATCCTACCTAGACTAAAAAAATTATTTTGTCACCCCTTGTGGAGGAAAACTTAGTGAGTTTTTAGAAAACTTTTAGATGTGGTTGGCTGAGAGATTGGAGGTGTGAACCAATCTCATTTGAATTAAGTGGGTGTGGATAGTTTCTTCAAGAAATAGTGGGACGTTTCTGAATTCCTTAGGACAAAACCTACTTCAACCTTCATAATTCGAGATGGAAATTATGTGACTGAGGAGTGACTTTGTGTGTGAGAAAGTGCTAAAATGTGCCAAATTTTAATAAGTTAGGTGTGAATTTGCAACATCTGGACTTTCTGTGGTCCTTACAAATGTTTGTTACCTATCTTACTAAATTTCATTGGTACAACCTTGCGTAATTTTAAAATCCCTAAAGAACTATAATGTGGACATATGGGTCCTTACCAATCCTTTAAACTCCCTAATTTTGTTTATACTACAAAATCTTGAAAAACTATCCTATTTTACAAGCATGTGGGCATGTATGGGCCCATTAATTTGATCATTAAACTCTCATATTGATGTAAACTAAGACAACAATTTCAAGAAACTATCCTAAGTTTGCAACATGTGGGCATGTATGGGCCCTTACAAATTTAATATCATTTCAAAAAGAAACTAGGAAGGGCCCTATGGGGGCTTTTTCCTCTCCTAAAAAATTTTTGTTAAGGGAGATGAAATGTCCCCTTAACCACCTTACTGATTCTCAATATCACTCTATGGTGCGAGAGAAGAGAATACTCAATGATCAAAGTTGATTTATGGTCCCAATGCAAGTGTTTTTATATGTGATAGCAAATAATCTAAACTTAAATTTTACAAACCAAACAAGCCATCCATGTGGAAACCAAAGCAAAAGAGGAGAATACATGGTTATGTTTACCCCCTAATAGCCTATGTTTAGCTAACCTTTCATATGGGAAAGGATTCTAAGTGGAGTGCATTTACAATTTGCATGAAAGAAAAAATTTGAAGGCTAAGGGCCTTTAAATTATCACAAAAATCCTTACAATTTTGAAACTCTGGAAATGTGTGTGGGTTATAGTTTAGATAGAGGTATAGTGGGAACATAGTGCGCATAGAACAAAATCCTTTTGGGTGCACAGTGCGATAAGTGTGCATCTGTGGGCTGAAAT
>JASDQU010307854.1:22998-38558 GCA_032191745.1 Picea mariana
GGGGGGGGGGGGGTTGAGTGAAATTATCCTCCTCCAGCTCAAAACTTGGCTCTTGACAGGTAAGTCTAGGCTAGTTTTGGTACCTACAAGAAAAATGGATGAAAAATAAGTGTTCTCTAAGCCCAAATAGGGTAGAACTTGATACCTTTCCCCAATATGTTCGCCAATCTGTTGTGTATGTTTCGTCACTTGGGTGAGAAAAACAAGGGAACTTGCTTGCCTAGTTGGGCCTTCTAGATAAGACAGAGGTTAGTGCATGAGTTAAACAAGCCAAGAACATGAAATATTCAAGTAAACAAACTAAAAACAACTAAGGAAATAAAACTAGAATTCATAAGAAACTTTTAGAACCATAAACAATAAACCAATGACCAAGATTATGCCACCAATGGATAACTATATTAGTTGGAAAAAAACTGTAGATAAATGAGGAATTATGAGTCCCCTCTTCCTCCTTGGGAGGGCTCTTGAGTTCCCTAATGGATATCTCTTCTTACAATGGTAGAAAAGAAAGCAAATGATTAAGAAATCAATGCCTATTCCCTGAAAAGGTGAGTGGAATGGCCTATTGGAATGTTGCTAGAATTCTCCAAGGAGAAAAGAGGATTCTCAAGGGAGGATTGAGACAACATAACAATACTATGAAAATTAATTTCTTAGTGCACCCATGGCCTCCATTTATAGCATTGCTTCAAGGCAATATTCAATTGGTTCTTAGTGTGAACAAGGGGCCCTTTAAGGCACCCTTTGGTCTTTGACCAACCCCCATTTGGATTTCGCTCAGATCTAAAGGTCAAATCGAGTTGGGATTTGGTCCATAAGTGGTTGATGGGCCGATAAGAACCATAAATGCACCATTCATAGGAGTGTGTGGATTTTATAGTACATAGTTGCACATATGGCGCATTGTGCTCTCTACAGGCTTCTTTCGCCCACGCACTGTGCACTCTCTTCCTTTAGTGAGCTTGCGCATGTCAATGTTTTCCCAATTGTATAGTTTTTTCGTCTTGTAAATGCATTTTGGTGCTGCAAGTGAACTAATAGTTGTTTGGCATGGTAGTATTTTTGTAAACATTTGCATACAATGTTGTAGATGAAATCTCAGTGATAACAATAGGAATAGATCCTTCTGATATAAATAATCTTCCATCTGCATCTTCTGTAACTGGTAATTTTGGACGTTAAATTTCTTGACCCTAAACTTTCCATCTTCCACCATTGCTCTGAATCAAACCAGAAACCCTCTTTTCCCATGAGTTACCTTTCGCTCTGATACGAGTTGTTATAAAAATAGGATCGCGGAGAAATTAAAATAAAACAAATGTGGAAATAAAAAACAGAAGATACATAATACAATAGATACATATGTACGTGGTTCACCCAGTGTGAGATAGATCCACCAGAGAAATTGACAGGTCGTTCATTTTTATCATCCAGGAAAATGAATGGATAAACCTAAAACACACCCATTGTAACTTACTCTTCTTTCTCTCACAGTCTCCTCTCTCAGAATATAGTATTCGTGATAATGCATAACCACAATATAATTCCCACTTAAAAGAGGGTTTCCAGTAGGTTGGTGCCTACTGGAAACACCAATATACTCAACGTGTCATTAATGTCAAATATTCTCTTTGCCCCAAGCCTTCACTTGCATAAAATTGCTTCTTTATCTCTATTGTCACAACACATTGCTTCAGTTCACAATCTGCTTGATTTTTGAGGCTCCTTTGACCTTTTACCTCCCAACCACCCTTAGAAAATTACAATATCTTCCTTTGATTCTATGGAATCCTCGAACCTCATATCCTTAGATATTCTCTTCACACGATCCATAGTCATGCATTCATATTTTTCACACACTCAAAGCATATTCAGGCAATGATATTTATATAGTCCATGCTTCCATGGATTTGTCCAAAACAAATACATCCATGGGGTTGGCTCCATATCTCCTAAAAAACATGCTGCAAAACTCCTTAGAAACCAACATAGACCCTGTTCACGTTGTGCATGGTTTGTAAGACCCTAGGTTCAAGTTATCTATGAACACCAAAACCAACCAGACACCGACCGTTTCAGCATCACCCACTTGCACATATGAAGTCTCACCTAAGGTATCTATTGGAACTATGAGAACCAAGTATATGCAGTAGTGAGGGAATGGAAGGAGATCATTCTTTTCATTCTCCATTACTTAGGATTTTTCCAAAAACTAATTTTCCAACAGACTCCCTTTGGTTTTGTGTGTGATCTACTAAGAGACCCTAGTACAAAATTCAACACCTAACAATCCTTCGATCAGTCCTTGATTTAATACCGACCTTCAATATGCCCATTTCCCTCGAAAACAAACAATACACCCTCAATGATTACCAGTCATCAAATCATCTTCTCAATTAAATCTCAACCATTGTTCTCATTCATATCGCATTAGCACATGCAACATAGCTTCAATGCACAATGATCGATTGATCATTCCTTCAGATTTAATATTGACCATTGGTCTGTTTACTATCCACCAAAACACACCATGCAACTATAAAGCGCAATCATCATCCAATCAATCCTTGGATTAAATGTCAACCATAGATCTGCTATCATTGGCCACCAAAATGCTCGACATGACCCTGAGACTCAACAACCATCTGATCTAGAATTTGATTCAATATCAACCATTGATTTGTCATCTTGATGTTTTACTTCATCATTTCTTCTCTACATATTTCCACAACCTCCAAAATATACCCTCATGTTCCGCTACACTTATTTTTCACCCATACTTAGAATCTTTTCAAAACATTTCACCATGGGTCTAATTCATTTGCATTCAAACTTTTGCAACGTCCAAAATACACTTGTGCATTCTTCCACACTTATTTTGCACGTATACTTAGAAACTTTTGAATAATTTCATATTCTATTGTCTATGTCTGCGACCGCCTCCATCCGACCGATTCTTCATACTTAGAAAAATTTTGAAATCTCACTGTAGGCCGCGAGACATTATGATTATTTTATACATACACTCAAATTTGATTGTTTCGATCGATTATGTTGATGTTGCAAATTAGGTGGCTTCCACGAGGACTTCTTCTACATCTATATTGGATTCAATGGCATCAATATGCGTCCTAAAATGTGGCACTACACGTGGCATCTACAGAGCTACTTGTTATGGAACTAGAGTGGTACTGATGTTGACTCCCTCTTATGTCACACTCATATTATTGGACACATGGCGTTGATGTGGCATCTAAGCTTGCTCACCAGGTATCGGGCCCTAATCCTTTGATATTAACCATTTATCTCCATGAAATAATTTAACACTTTGTGGAGGGTTACATAACTCTGTCGTTCTTTGTTTAAACCATGTAAATGTGTCTTTGCAATATAAAAATTCTAAAAAATGATTCTCCCTATGCATGTGGGATATATCATTTAGGAATTCCCATTCCATTTAATCATTTCTAGTGGTCAGATGTGCTTCCTATTATTATGTCCACAATTATGTTGCACCTTTACTCGATTTATTTATGCTCAATCCAACACACACACAAGATTTCTCTACACCCTCATATTCATTACTGGTTCTTCTACCTCCTAGGTCTCGTTAATCTGTTTTATCTTCAGTGGGGTTGTATCATTCTTCTCATACCTCTTATACAAATAGGACATTGAACAAGGATAATCATTTTCATAGATAATAGGAAGGAAAACATCGTTGGCTTCTACTTCTCTATGTCTAGTTCAAACTCATTTGGATTGATTGCTCACACACAATATTCTCCCCTTCATTCACACATGGTACACATGTATAAACTCATCAATGCATAAAATCATTCGTAGTCCCCCCGTGCCTATGATATCAATGACATCCATGATTTTTACAATCATGTCTACCTTTGACATCAATAAAAACACAATTCCAACAGGAACTTGGGGTTGCTTCGACACCCAAGTGTTTCACGAGATGGGAAAGTGGGACCCTGGGAATGTGAATATGACAAGGGGATTTCCCAGGTATGAAGGAACCAAGAGATTGGTATACTCTGACATGAGGGATGCACCAAGGTTGGGTGCACTGGTCTCAAGGTGAATGATGGTTGTTGAGCACATGGGGCCTTTTGGGCACTGAGTCCATGAAGGGGCACAAATATTGAGTTGGGTGATCAGGTCTGTGGAGGGGCATGATGATTTGTTTGGATGCGGGTTCACGAAAGGGTGTGACACCCCCAAATGACACAATAATTTGTGATGGTGAATTTTGGAGTCCCTATAAGAGAATAAGGGTGCACAACCAAGGAATCCATATTTTAAAAGACAAGGAGAGAAACAAGAGCTCTGCATTTATAAGGAAAACAAAGAGGGGTGAGCTCCCTCAAGAAACCAAGTCGCTCTACATGGGAGGAGTTGTTCTTACTTGAGGTGGATTCGATGGATAGAGTTGGGTGAGATTCTTTTGGGATGGTTTTGGGGAAGTTTGGAAATGTAGGTTTGTTGGAGGCATGTGTGATATAGAACCAAAATATGTGAAGTCTGCGGAAACAAAGAGACAACAATTCTACAGTTGAGGCATGTTTGAGGTACACCGTAATAGGTTGTGGAGATGATTGTGGCATAGAGAATTGGTGATGAATCTGTGTATGAGTGTCTTGGTGAGGTGAGGCAAGTCGTTTGACTCTTCCCAATTTGTAAACTGAGTTGGTAGTGCTCATATTGTAATTGTGTCACAATAACAAAGACTTAGTCGAGTGTTAGGCATGGTTTTTTCTGCTTGTACTATATATATGTTTCTCTTATTTGTTTCACTATTTTTCTCTTGGACTCTCATGTTCATGGATGTATGCTTAAATTTAACTAAGTTTTAAACTCCTAACAATTGTCTAAGTATACAAGAGTTGCAATAGAGTAGGAGTGTGACTCACTAGTAGCCTAGAATAGAGTATGGCTATGCTCTAGGTGAAGTGGCATAATTAGAATGAAGTGTCCTTGGTGTTACCAAGAAACCAAGTGAGAAATGCCACAGTATTTCACACCTTGAAGAGGTGTATGATCATAAGGCACATTGTGGGGGTGTGATAGGTAAGAAGATGAAATGTAGAAAATTTAATAACCTTGTCTTGGGATTTCTGGAATTACAACTATGTAAAAAGTTTGAAACTTCCAACATTTTGGGTGGAGACTCCACCCATCATCAGGGACTCTTTAAGAATGAATAATTGAGAAGAGTGTTGAATAGAATATTTATAAAGATGGGGAAAAAAGGAAATTTTAAAGAGTGAGGTAGAAAGAGTCTCGACAACGCTTCATAAAGGTCATGTCAACAACTATTTTTTCCAATTTAGTTCTGAGCTTCTCAAATGTTCATGTCTCTTTGAGACAATCCTCTCCATATAGGTTTAAAATCAAAGAGTGTGGATTTTCACATTTCCTCATAATGTCTTGGGAATTCTAGAATTATAACTGTGTAGGAATTTTGAAACATCCAACGTTTCGGGTGGACACTCCACCCATCATCTGAGACTCTTGAAGCATGAATAATTCATAAGAGGGTTCAAGAGAAGATTTATAAAGGCATGGAAGAAAAGGAAACATTAAGGATGAGGAGAGAAAGACTCTTGAAAATGCTTCAGAAAGGTCAGGTCATAAACTCTTTTCACCAGTTTAGTTATGAGTTTCTTAAATGTTTGTGTCTCTTTGAGACAATCTTATTCATAGAGGTTTAAAATCAAAGGTGCAGATTTTCATAGTTCCTCATAATGTCTAGGGATTTCTGGAATTACAAGTGTGTAGGAAGTTTGAAACGTCCAACATTTCAGGTGGACACTACACCCATCATCAGGGAAAATTGAAGCATGAATAATTGAGAATATTGTTGAAGAGAATATTTATTAAGGCTGGGAAAAAAAGGAAACGTTAAGGAGGAGGGGAGAAAGAGTCTTGGCAATTCCACATAAAGGTCAAGTCAACAACTCTTTTAACGAATTTAGCTCTGAGCTTCTCAAATGTTCATGTTTCTTTGATACAATTCTCTCCATAGAGGTTTCAAATTTTTATTTTTTTTATGTTAAATATTATGGAATATATCTTGTGTTAGAGTTTTGAGTGGACACTCCACCCATCATTACAAATATATTAAAAAGAGGGAGCTATCATGAAATATTTATACTTATACAGTAAGTGGTGAAAAGATAGTCATTTGTAATGAGTATCTTCATGAATAAGAAACTGATTAACTAAATTAAACTAGGTCAAATTTTATTAACGAAATCAAATAAATAAATTTGATTAACATAGAACCCTATGATAAAGAACATATTATGAAGTAAGAGAAAAAAATAAAAGTAATATGGTACAAACCTAAGAGAGATTATGTCAAAATTTATGAAAGAAGTAAAATATTATTAATTGGAAGGGATCAATTAATGTGATAAGGGGTAGATTCAAATATTTACTAACAATAGTAGGTATAATAAATTAGAAATAGTGTAGTATAAACATACTATAATTTGGACCTTTTTTTTTATCACATATTCCTGATCAAATTTTCCCAAAATCCATCTAAAACATTAGAAGAATTGTTGGAATCACATATATTGATTATTGAGATTGCATAATCTAGGTGCAATAGGGGTTTTTGAGGGTGTTGAATCTATTTTTGCATTCAAAAATTCAATTTTAGCGATGAAAAATTGCAATTTGATCGAGATTCTAGTCATGATTATTGAAAAAAAAAAGTCCAAATCATATAATGTTTAAACTTATTGATTATAAAGTAGATATATAAGATAAAGGATGGATTATAAAAAAAAAAAAAGAAGTAATGGGTTCATACAAAATAGAGATACTTGGTATAAATAAAATAATGATAAAAATAATAAGGATCAAACTAAGATAAGCTAGGAAGGGTGAACTAGAACTAGAATAAGAACGATATTAAAACCACAAGAGGATAAATAAGAAGGGGGAATGAAAACTTATCAATGAAGTTAGTGGATTATAGGTTTCGAGGATTGACTTAGTTTATTGCCATCTTCTCAGTTGAAAATGTTGGGAGGCTTTTCTATGATAATTCAACAAGAGTAATGAGGGGTAGATGCTAGGATTTTCATTTGGTCAAAGAAAATTAAATACTTAGTGTTATGAGTTTGTTTAGTGATAATAGATTTTGAATTCTGTTTTTAAAAGGTATCAATGATATTTTATTTGAGACAATTTTGGATTGAATGAACAATTTCCTGTGTAGGATTAGCCATAGGAGTAGGGAATTTCATAGATACGTTGAGAGACAAAAGGGTCAGATATGCATTATGTGCTTCTGAATAATTATTTGAGGGGTTTTGCGAGGTTTGAAGGGAGTTTTAATGTTTTGTTTAGCCATACTTTTGGATATTTTTTTAATGATTCCATGAATGTAAGGGAGAGAGATTTGACAATGGTAAGGTGGGGAGTATTGAGTGGTGTTGGATTTAGGTTGGAGGACAACACTTAATTTTTTTTTTATTTGGTAACAAGATTATCCATTAGTTTGAATAGAATTAGTGAGGTGGGATCATTCTTTATTTAGAAATTGGGAGTCAAGAATTTGAATAACTCTAGAAATGAGGGTTTTGAGGACAATAACTTTTTGAGTTGAGTGATGGTGGGAATGGGCATGGAGGTATTATTGGTATGCATATTTTTTCTACACACTTGGTAGGAGAGGGAACCATTAGTTGGAAAGTATCTAGAACATCTAAAAATGGAAGCGAATTTACATTTTCAATTTCCATCATAAATTGGCTGTGAGGGGATAAGTCATTATGATGGTCATGAAATAAGTCAAAGGTAGAATAGCCATGAGGCTAGATGACAAAGGTGTCATCCAAAAACTGAAACTAGCATTTTTTTTAGATGATAGTTGTTAAGGGACAAAGCTTCAAATTTTTCCATGAAGATATTAGCAATTATAGGGGATAATGGAGATCACATTGCAATACCTTCAGTCTATTCATAGAGTTTACCTTTAAAGATAAAGAAGGTAGACATTAGACAAATACTAATAAATTTTAAGGTTTTTAAATTGACAAATTTTGAAATGACATCAAGAACTTCACGGATTGGGATTAGTGAATCAGGAAATGACATAAAAAATTACCAATAGATCTTAGTCATTTAGGTCTCAATATTGGATTTTCTGGATAAATTTATAATTGTATTTCATAAATGAAGGGGTATGGATAATAAATGGTCAAATATTTTCTAATAATATTTTCTCTAGGGCATAGGTTGGGGCACCAATGGAAATTATTAGAAACACTCAAGCATGTAGGAATCTGCCTAGAAACATCTAAAAACACCCAGGAAAGCTGGAATTTCTCGAGCAATGCCTAAAAATGCCCGGTAAAATTATGGTTCATCCAAGAAAAATGAATTCAGGCAGGATGAGTAGAGTATCCCAACTACAAGGTAAGTCGCCTAACAATGTGAGGAATCATCCAGTGAGTAAAGTCAACTAGGGATGATTCAATTCAATCAACAATGAAAGTGATTCAACTGGTTAGAAGTTTAATCGACTAGGAAGGTGATTTGAATGGGTAAGGCATCAAGAAAAAAAGGAATTAATTCTAACACTAATGAATTTGGTGTTCTAGGGAGAGAGAGGTTATTGCACATGGTCCATATGACCACCGTACGACTGTGTGCATCCTATGAAAAAAAATATATGCCCCAACAATTAGAATTTGACCCAATGGTGTTCAAATCCACTATGTAAGTGGAGACTCATCTAGATAGTGAATAATTTGAATTTTGAGATAAAAATTTGATGTACACAATTAATTTCTAGTTCGAGGAGCAAGCAACGGTTCAAACAATGACAAATTGTCTCATTTGAGTATAGAATTTCCCATGCAGTGAGAAATCAACCAAGCTATGTGTAAAGTCACCTAAGCAAGTGACAATAGACCTAAACAAGTGGGAACAAGTCCTAGGGACTTGCTAAACGACCCAAGAAATGTAAATCTGACTCAACATTTAATTTAGATGCCCAAGGAAATGTGAAATTTCCAGGCATGAAGTAAAAGGTCCCATGCAAGTGGGAAAATGTCCTAGCTATTGGAAAACATTCCAGCTATGTAGAGAGTCACCCAAGAAATGAATATTGGTTCAAACAAAGTGATGGTAGTCTATAGGAGAGATAAAATTCTCTAACAACCATAAAAATGAAATGGAAACTTCCTACATATTTGCAACATACAAATTTTAACAGCCATTGATCTTAGAATTCTATGGAAAATGGATGATGGACATTCCAAAATTTTTGTGGTTCCTCATTTCAATTAGAATCTAATTATAGGAAACAATTTAAAAGATGCGTGAATCCAAATATCATATTAGAAATGAATAAAATGAAAATTGATATATCAACATAATGAAATAAAACACAAGCAATCACCATGAATTCATAAGTTTTACATTGTAAACCCAAATGGGAAAACTAGCTTCGAATGGGGCTCAATCTTTTCATTCTTGCAATATTTAGTTACAATGCAGTTGATGCTCTTTATGCATCCACTTCTCCTTGGTCAAAATACCCCTTAAGAATAGGGACAAAAGAGAAAATAGGGAGATATGGGGGATAGGGATAAAGCCAACAACCATTCCCCTTCACTTCCCTTTCCTCATCATTTTTTCCTATTTTTATTTTTTACTTTTCTCTCACTTTTCTCTCATTCAACTTTACATTTACATGGTTTTACAATGTTTGCATAACCTTCACAAATTTCCAATTTAATATTGAGAGTACTTATTTTTACACATTAATTTGGTTTAGATCTAATTCAGACCACACCTTCCCATTGAGACTGTTTTTGTTCTCCAAAACCTCAAGGAAGCCAATATGGATCAATGTACTTATGTCTAATTCTCTAGAACCTGGTTCTAATGTTGGCTCCTACCTATAAATCTAACTCTGGATCATGGCTTTGGTTTCTGGCTATGGTTCTGGATCTAGTTGCTAGCTCACTTGTTGCCACAATGCACAAGTTTTATCCTCAACTCTCATCTCTGAGCAATTCCTAGATCCAAACTATGGACTTAAAATCCATTCCCATCTCCCTCTCTGTCACAGAGACAGTTCATCTTGGCTACCATTGCATCCAAACCAAATGTTGTTTTATATTCATTGTGACCCCATCATGCTATCATCATGTAAAAACTCTTTGATGCTTGCACATGATTGAAATCATGCCATGGATTTCTCAATAACTCTCCCAAGGTCATTGACTTTCAAGCACCAACATCCTACACATCTTCAAGATGGGGTTCTTTGGATGGAATATTGGAAAAAGGAATTGGATTATGGTTTCTCTCGACATCAACTTGTTGTCCCTCTATTTTGTGTTGTTTTCCTCCTATGTTTTTATCTCTCTTTGGAAAAATATTGTCCCTTGGATTGGAGTTTCAGGCAAAGATTCATCTTTTTCAATATTCACTCTCCACACTATTCTCTTAGTTGTGTGGTTTCTAGGGTGAATCTCTGGATGAAATATCCAACACTTTGCTTCCCAATGACCACTCCAATTACAATGGTGGAAACATTTCTTAGAATTTTTGTATGTACCTCTTGTCATACCCCTCCTCTACATGTTATTGGGAGTTTTCTATTGAAGTGGAGAAGTCTTCTTGTCCTTCTTCCTCTAAGAAAAACCAATTTTGTGGCATATGTATTTATTCTCCTAGTAGGCTACCTCATGATGGCCTCTATTTCCAAAAAATGAGCATTCCTTCATGTACCAATAGTTGGAAACATTATGTCATTTCTTATTGTAGTAGTGACAAAAAAATAATGTCTTTTTTGAGGCATACATCTTGATCTTCTTCTTCATTCCCCGGTTGATCTTCTTACCACTTTCTTTGATTGTAGGTGTAGGCCGGGCCTATGATTTATTATCAATGCTAATATTCTTCTATACACCACAATAATGTTGAGGTGGTAGTGGTTTTCCACCTTCACTAACCACTTCTTCTCCTTCTCTCGATGATCAGGACAACTCTGACATGTCTTTATCCTTTACAAAATGGTCTTCATGGTCATGGGATTTTCCATTCTTGCATAAAATCCTAGGTATTCATGATTGAACCATGGTGTGGCTACAATGGGGATCAATATGGATTGTATTGTATTGCAGAGCCCTTTTTCATCATATCCCATATACCTTAAGAGTTTGGATCCATTTCCTCTGATATGCTTTTCAAATTCACAAATCTGTTGTATAGAAATATCTTTCAAAGGTAGGATTTCCAAGGTGGTCTTGGTCACAGTGATGGCATCTACACTAATAATGGAAAGTGGCCTTACTTCTCAATTATCTTAGATATCTACTTGGAGCCTTGACAAGGCCTCCTCTTTATTTACCAACTCTTGTTGTAGTTGACCCATCATCTATGTGATCCTATCCTCTTTCCATCCATCCAAATGAATGAAATTTTATCCTAAGTGTGCAAGATGAACTCTGTGCTCATCCCAATATTCCATGGCCACAAAGAGGGAGTATTTGTGATCATTAAACTACTTCTTTAGCACTGGAAACAATTTGTCATAGGTATCAATATGCTTCTCCATCTCTTCCATTCTCTTATTGAACATATGGACCTGGTTCTTCAAGTGTTTGCTCTCTTCCCAAAGTTGAGCATTGTTGGACATTTAGTGTAGTATTCTAGATATAAAATATTATGCAGAACATAAATATTTTATCTAGAAATGGAAGAACAACAACGATATAACCAAAACAACATCAAAATAATATCAGAATAACACCAGAAAGAGCACCTTGATTACTGATAGCAATGTTCACTTGCCTCTTCGAGGGGGAAACTTCTTTCAGTTCAGATCTCTATTACAATAATATCCAAGAAAAAACTTCTCATACCATATTCTCCTATTTATACTAAATATGTTTATCCAAAAGAACAATCTAGAGGAAGATCCTTCTAGAAGCGAAAGCTTCTATTAGGTCTTATTACATTTGAATTATTCTCCCTTATTGCTAGGCCTTATTAATATTGACCTTTATTACATGGAAATATATTATTCTACCTATGCGAGGGATTAGGGAGGTTAGGTACCTAACATTCCCTCCCATTTAAAAACATCCTTGTCCTCAAGGCTTGAGATGAAGAAATTGTTGCAGAATGGTAGCTAGTTCCCAAGTGGCATCTGTTGGAGTTGTATCTTTCCATAGGACTAAAACTTCCTTGATGGTGTGCTGACGTATACAATGCTCACGCGGGTCCAAAAATGATTGTGGTTGCTGTTATCACTAAAATTTTTTCCTCAAATGATTACAAGAATTCAACATCATCAAACAGTTATGAGGTCATCCATGGAGCTAAATTAACACAAAATCATTCAAAAAGGGTCAAAACTATACAACTAGTGCAAAACGTTAAAGGGCACTATGAAGACATTGGGCGCGCACGCACATGCACAAAATAGAAATGCAAGATTCACGCACATGTGCACGATGCGCGACTATTGTCGCAAAAAGCCGTGCACCTGAAAAACAACGCATTTATGAGAGTGGTCGACCTCCCACCCACTTATGGTTCAGCTTCGAAGTTGATTTGACACTCAAATCTGGACTAGATTCGACTGGGTGGCTGTTCAAAGACCTAAAAATGCCCTAATTAGCCTCTTTACACACTACAAACTAGTTGGACAATAACTCAAAGGAATGCTATAAAACGGCCATGGATACACTTCATTTTTCAAGGAATTCAAAGAAAAGTTATGCTACCATTATTCTCTTGAGGACTCTTCTATCCTTTCCAAGAGTATACTTGCATCATTGCATTGGGAAATCCATCTCACCCCTTGAGTGGATTAGCAAAGAATTCTTTCACCATTTTCATTTTCATTTTCAAAGTTGTAAGAAGAGCTTACTTGTGGGGGTCCAAGAGCCCTCCCTTGGAGGAAGAAGGGACTCATAGTCCCCTTGCTTCTCGGTGTTTTCTTTCACTAATATCATCCTTATCATTGGTGACATGGGTCTTATTGTTTCTTTTTTCCTTATGTCCCTATGTTTATAAATTTAGTTGTTGTTTTATTTCTTAGTTTATTTCTTAGTTATTGTTTTATATTTCTTTTTCTAACCCTTTTCCTTGTAGTTGTCCTGCTTAGCAAACCCAACTAAGATTGAAAGCACCTCTATTTTTCTCACTAAGATGATGAAAGAGGCGCAACAGTTTCAACCAGATGGATTCTTCGTCATCCAACTTGGGAAGTATGGTTTGAGTTTAACACTTAGTTCTAATCACCTTCTTTAAGAAGGAGACATGAAAAACATGATGGATCTTATATTGACTGGAAAAATCTAACCGATAGGCCACCTATCCCACATGCTTGAGAATGTTATAAGGACCATAAAATTTGGGCACCAATTTCTGACAATAGTTAGCCTTGAGGGAATTTTTCTTATAAGGTTGCAGCCGAAGAAACACCTGGTCTCCTTCAGCAAATTGAAGTTCAAAGCGACCTTGATCTGCCTGTTGCTTCATGCGATTCTATACCATGACCAAATTCACTTTGAGGGTATGAAGAATAGCCTCTTGAAAAGTAAGCATTTGGTCAAATGCTTCAACCTTCGAGACACTTAGCAGGTAGTTGTATGGTAAGAAATGTTGTACCACCATTTGACTAGTAACCATTGAGCTTACTGATTTTTCCTTTCCAATGAATAACACCTCAAATATGTTTCCAAACACTTGTTGACAACTTTATTTTGGCCATCAGTGTGGGGATGATAAGCTATGATGAGATGCAATTGGGTGCCGTGTATCTTGAACAGTTCTTGCCAAAAATTATTGGTGAATGTTGGGTCTCGATAAGAAACAATAGAATGAGGCATGCCATGAACCTTAAAGACTTGATCTGTGAAACGTTGAGCCACAATGGAGGTTGTAAATGGGTTTTGAAGAGCACATAACTGATCATATCTGGAAAGACGATCAACTACCACCATGATGACTGATTTATTTCTCGATTTATGTAATCCCACAATAAAATCCATAGATATATCCCTCCAAATAGCAGTGGAACTGGAAGAGTTTGTAGTGTTCCAGGAGATTTGACTATTTCTCCCTTGTTGCATTGACAAACATCACATTCTGCCAAAAAATTATGAACATCTTGTTTCATACCATTCTAGCAAAAGAAATTTTGACTCGGTCATCGGTTTTGGTAAACCCTGAGTGCCCAACTATGTGTGTAGCATGAAGCTCAGAAAGTACCGTGGATTTAAGTTGTGACTATTTACTTAAATGAAAATGACCTTTGTAGAAAAGCTCATCATTGTGTCAAGAGTACGTTGGATAAATTGAAGAATTGGCCTGCAATTGTTGGATCAAATGCGAAATTTTGGGATCGTGTAGCCATTCCTTGCGAACAACTTGTAGCCAATATGCTACAATGAAGGAGAGGGAAAAAAGGGACCCTTGTTGATACTGAGAGGGGGGTGAATCAATATCAATTACAATTTAAAAAACCTTTATCAACTTATACTTAAACCATTCAATTATATCCAATGAGCAATGAACAATAGTATAAGAGTTACACCAATACACCACAATACACCATACACAATATATGAGAAATAATCAATAGTTTTGTTCAAGGGAAGTAATGACTTCCAAAGGTAGCTACAGCTTCCAAATGTAAAGGGAGGGATAAACCTCCAAGAGGAAAATACAATCCTCCAATATCAAGAGATATTTGAATTCTTTATCCTTGCCCCTTCCTTCCACCCAAGAATGTATGAGAGATAATAAAACTTTACATTAAATCATCACCATCAACCAATCATCACATAAAACCTGATAATGCTTTCTGAGACTTCTTCAATTTATGAAATTATTCAATTCTTGGAGTACTCTGATTCTATAGATAATGTTACTCAATGTATTCTCTGAAACTCCTCTAATTTTCACTCTTTTAATCCTCCCCAAAAAGAGGTTATAGAAAGAATGGTAGACTTTATTCAATTCTGGTCTGTTCAGAAGACCCAACTTGTACAGCATGCCCCGCGCTCAATATTTAACATCTGATTCTAAAAATCACACACAAGAAACTACAGTCCGTACTATTTCTAATGAAAGTGGTCCCACTGCATTTGGATTCTGTATGAAAAAGTTATGACTGTTTTACCGAGAACACCTATTTATTGACTAGTTTCAGGACTGGTCACAAACCCTATATTTCACAGAGTGTATCTCTATAATTATAGCGAATCAAGAGCTGAAATTTTTACCAGAGGTACCTCGATATGTCTTCATACCATAATGATTTCACCATAGAAAAAATGGAAAGATGACCTGAAAACAACATACCTTAGAACACATCACCAAAAGACTTCATCCTCCCTTGAAATCCGGCCTTCTTTTACTTCTTCTTCCCTCTGAAATTTGACTTGTATCAAATGAATGTATAATGATATTTATTTATACCATTTATGTCACTTCCTTTTAGCATTAGGGCCAACCTGACACTTTCTTATTTTGTAATTATTTTCTTTAATTAT
>JASDQU010307854.1:38894-63385 GCA_032191745.1 Picea mariana
CATTCTGGGAATGGAGATTGAAAGAGATCGTGCAAATAGGAAACTCTGGTTGAATCAGAGAAAATATGTTGAGACGATATTGAAAAGGTTTAGTATGCATGGAAGTAAACTGATCAAGGTTCCTATTCCTATAGGTGTAAAGTTATCTATAGATCAGTGTCCCAAGACACAAGAAGAAGAATAGGACATTTCCCATGTTCCATATGCTAGTGCAGTTGGTAGTTTGATGTATGCAATGGTTTGTACCAAACCAGAAATTACACATGCAGTGGGAGTTTTGAGCAGGTATATGTCAAAAGCAGGGAAGGATCATTGGACAACAGTAAAGAGGGTCTTCAGGTATCTTCGTGGCACTACCAGTTATGGATTGTGCTACCAAGGAAGACCACGATTGGATAGAGTGTTGGACATACATGGATTTGTTGATGTAGACTGGGCTGGAGATATAGATCACAGAAGGTATACAAGTGGGTATGTTTTTAACATATTTGGAGGAGCAATCAGTTGGATGAGCAAAAGACAGGCTATAGTGGAACTGTCAACTATAGAAGTTGAATACATGGTAGCCACTCATGCAAGCAAGGAAGCAGTATGGTTACAAAGATTGTGTTCAAGTATTGGGTTGGTACAACAATCAATGAGATTAGATTGTGATAGTCAAAGTTCAATCTTCCTGGCAAAGAACCTAGCTTATCATTCGAAGACAAAGCATATTGATGTTCATTATCACTTTGTGAGAGTCATGGTTGAGGAAAAGAAGGTGTTGCTGGAAAAGGTTGACACATTGAAGAATGTTGCAAATTCATTGACAAAGTCTGTGAGCACATAAAATTTCTCCTCATGTAGAGTAACAATGGGAATTTATGCCCTGGATTGTTGACTATATAATACCCTGGACCCTTGGATGCAAAGAAAACAACAAGTGGGAGAATGTTGGGTATGTGTTATATTCTTTGTATGTGTGTGTGTGGGTGCATTAGATAAGACAACTGTGTCTGTGATGGGCACTTTCCTAAGGGGGTCCCATGGGGGGGCAGGTATTCCCCCCCTTGGTTATGCACAACTTTCGGGGAAGTGCCCTAAAATTTGTTTTTGTGCAGTTTTTGTTATTTTTAGCAGTTTTGTAAATTAATCTCGAATTAAGGGATTAGGGTTTTGGTATCTACGAAATACCTAAAAAATTGTATATATATTGTATATTGAATGGTGAAATTTGATATAATGAATATAAGAAAGTTTTTTCCAGTTGAGGGTTTCCGGTATAAATCTTTGTGTACTATGTGAATGAGCCATTGATTAATTTCTGTTTTTCTTAAGAATGTATATGCATTTCTTTACTTCAAAGGCTTAAAACTTACAATTTGGTGGGGTTGTACTTCTCCCTTGAGAATAAGTTTTCCCCTCGCCTCCTTGTGAAGGAGAGCTAGTGGATGGATGGCATTGGGAATTGGACCCAAGTAAAGTGGAACCAAGCAAAGATGATCCCAAATAGTGGCACTCACAGGGGTGTGAAATAGTTGATCCGGTGAGTTGGAAAGACTAGGAACTCATCCTAAAATAGGAGGGAGATTTTGCAAGCATCTAGAATGACGAGGAGTATGTGGGTCCCCTATGATGTCCGACTAGCAAAAGTGAATGTGTGAAAATGGTGATGAGAGAAATAAATGAAAAAGAGACTTGTATAATTTGGACCTTCACAATATAACTCAAAATTTCATTTAATCAAATGAGAATCATACATAAACCAACTATAAATAAGCATACATATGGGTAGGTGGATTTTTCTCACATGGGGGAACAAATAAAGAAAATTCTTGTGTCCTAAAAATATGTATATTCATTCCTCTCAAATAGCACTGGACCTTCCAAGAGCACTCAACAATGGTGTTTGAAGCCACCGGAAGAGGAACTAGTGAAGGATGAAGTAATTCGTTATAATGAGGGGTCAAGGGTGCATATCTCGATAGAGCTGGCGATATTTCCCAATAGCCACAAAAAATCTTATCAAGGTACAATTGAAGTCCACAATTGCCACCTGGGTAGATTTCCTAAAGTTGGTCACTAGGTACCTCATTCAAAGTGTGACATTTAGATTTTCAGCCTCAGAAATGAATCACGGGTTGGATCCCTTCCAAGAGTTGGGTGACTCAAGGCAGGACGCACAAAACAACTAGACCTCGGCCTTCAACCCTTCATGGGTATCTTCCTTCCTTATGGTGTAGGAACACTTGACTTGGAGGATTTTAAAGTTCCCTATTTGTCAACTTCTAATGTTTGAAAAATGTGAGAACCAGATAACAAGGGGTTATTTGGATGCCTACCCCTGAGATCCTACCTAGACTAAAAATTTTATTTTGGCACCTCCTATGGAGGAAAACTTAGTGAGTTTTTGGAAAAAATTTAGATGTGGTGGGCTGAGAGATTGGAGGTGTGAACCAATCTCATTTGAATTAAGTGGGTGTGGATAATTTCTTCAAGAAATAGTAGGACGTTTTGAAATTCCTTAGGAGAAAACTTACTTCAACTTCCATAATTCGAGATGGAAACTATGTGAGTGAGGAGTGAGTTTGTGTGTGAGCAAGTGATAAAATGTGCCAAATTTTAATAATTTAAGTGTGAATTTGCAACATGTGGAATTCCTGTGGTCCTTACAAATGTTTGTTACCTATCTTACTAAATGTCATTGGTACAACCTTGCGTAATTTTAAAATCCCTAAAGAACTATCATGTGGACATATGGGTCCTTACCAATCCTTTAAACTCCCTAATGTTGTTTATACTACGAAATCTTGAAAAACTATCCTATTTTGCAAGCATGTGGGCATGTATGGGCCCGTTAATTTGATCTTTAAACTCTCATATTTATGTAAACTAAGACAACAATTTCAAGAAACTATCTTAAGTTTGCAACATGTGGGCATGTATGGGCCCTTACATATTTAAGATCATTTCAAAAAGAAACTAGGAGGGGCCCTAGGGGGGCTTTGTTCTCTCCTAAAGAATTTTTGTTAAGGGAGATGAAACGTCCCCTTAAACACCTTTCTGATTCTCAAGATCACTCTATGGTGCGAGAGAAGAGAATACTCAATGATCAAAGTTGATTTATGGTCCCAATTCAAGTGTTTTTATATGTGATAGCAAATAATCTAAACTTAAATTTTACAAACCAAACAAGCCATCCATGTGGAAACCAAAGCAAAAGAGGAGAATACATGGTTATGTTTACCCCCTAATAGCCTATGTTTAGCTAACCTTTCATATGGGAAAGTATTCTAAGTGGAGTGCATTTACAATTTGCATGAAAGAAAAAATTTGAAGGCTAGGGGCCTTTAAATTATCACAAAAATCCTTACAATTTTGAAACTCTGGAAATGTGCACGGTTTACATTTCAGATAGAGGCACATTGGGAACATAGTATGTAAAGAACAAAATCATTTTGGGTGCACAGTGCTATAAGTGTGCATCTGTGGGTTGGAATACCTGTGCATGTTCTGATATGCATCAGGGGGAGGGGGGTTGAGTGAAATTCTCCTTCTCCAGCTCAAAACTTGGCTCTTGACAGGTAAGGCTAGGCCGATATTGGTACCTGCAAGAAAAATGGATAAAAAATAAGTGTTCTCTAAGCCCAAATAGGGTAGTACTTGATACCTTTCCCCAATATGTTCGCCAATCTGATGTGTTTGTTTCATCACTTGGGTGAGCAAAACAAGGGAACTTGCTTGCCTAGTTGGGCCTACTAGATAAGACAGAGGTTAGTGCATGAGTTAAACAATACAACAACATGAAATAAACAAGTAAACAAACTAAAAAAAACTAAGGAAATAAAACTAGAATTCATAAGAAACTTTTAGAACCATAAACAATAAACCAATGACCAAGATTATGCCACCAATGGATAACTATATTAGTTGGAAAAACACTATAGAGAAATGAGGAATTATGAGTCCCCTCTTCCTCCTTGGGTGATCTCTTGAGTTCCCTCATGGAGATCTCTTCTTACAATGGTAGAAAAGAAAGCAAATGATTAATAAATCAATGCCTATTCCTTGAAAAGGTGAGTGGAATGGCCTATTGGAATGTTGCTAGAATTATCCAAGGAGAAAAGAGGATTCTCAAGGGAGGATTGAGACAACATAACAATACTATGAAAATCTTAATTTCTTAGTGCACCCATGGCCTCCATTTATAGCATTGCTTCAAGGAAATATTCAATTGGTTCTTAGTGTGAACAAGGGGCCCTTTAGGGCACCCTTTGGTCCTTGACCAACCCCTATTCAGATTTAGCTCAGATCTAAAGGTTAAATCAAGATGGGAGTTGGTCCATAAGTGGTTGAGGGGCCGACAAGAACCATAAATGCACCATTCATAGGAGTGCATGGATTTTCTCATACACAGTCGTGCATATGGCGCATTGTGCTCTCTACAGGCTTCTTTGGCCCACACACTGTGCGCTCTCTTTCTTTAGTGAGTTTGCGCATGTCAATGTTTTCCCAATTGTATAGTTTTTTTCTCTTGGAAATGCATTTTGGTGCTACAAGTGAACTAATAGTTGTTTGGCATTGTTGTATTTCTATAAACATTTGCATGCAATGCTGTAGACGAAATTTCAGTGATAACAGTAGGAGTAGATCCTTATGATATAAATAATCTTCCATCTACATCTTTTGTAACTGGTAATTTTGGACATTAAATTTCTTGACCCTAAACTTTCCATCTTCCACCATTGCTCTGAATCGAACCAGGAACCTTCTTTTCCCACGAGTTACCTTTCGCTCTGATACGAGTTGTTATAAAAGTAGGATCGTGGAGAAATTAAAATAAAACAAATGTTGAAATAAAAAACATAAGATACATAATACAATAGATACATATGTACGTGGTTCACCCAGTGTGGGATAGATCCACCAGAGAAATTGACAGGTCCTTCATTTTTATCATCCAGGAAAATGAATGGATAAACCTAAAACACACCCATTATAACTTCCTCTTCTTTCTCTCATAGTCTCCTCTCTCAGAATACAATATTCGCGATAATGCATAGCCACAATACAATTCCCACTTAAAAGATGGTTTCCAGTAGGTTGGTGCCTACTAGAAACACCAATATACTCAACATGTCATTAATGTCAAATATTCTCTTTCCCCCAAGCCTTCACTTGCATAAAATTGCTTATCTATCTCTATTGTTACAACACATTCCTTCAATTCACAATCTGCTTGATTTTGGAGGCTCCTTTTACCTTTTACCTCCCAACCAGCCTTAGAAAATTACAATATCTTCCTTTGATTCTATGGAATCCTCGAACCTCATATCCTTAGATATTCTCTTCACATGATCCACAGTCACTCACTCATATTTTTCACACACTCAAATCATATTTAGGCAATGACATTTATATAGTCCATGCTTCCATGGATTTGTCCAAAAAAAATACATCCATAGGGTTGGCTCCATATCTCCTCAAAAACATGCTGCAAAACTCCTTAGAAACCAACATAGACCCTGTTCACGCTGTGCATGGTTTGTAAGACCCTAAGTTTGAGTTATCTATAAACACCAAAACCAACCAGACACTGACCATTTCAGCATCACCCGCTTGCACATATGAAGTCTCACCTAAGGTATCTATTTGAACTACGAGAACCAAGTTTATGCAGTAGTGAGGGAATGGAAGGCAATCATTCTGTTCATTCTCCATTACTTAGGATTTTTCCAAAAACTAATTTTTCAATAGACTCCCTTTGGTTTTGTGTGTGATATACTTAGAGACCATAGTACGAAATTCAACACCTAACAATCCTTTGATCAGTCCTCGATTTAATACCGACCTTCAATATGCCCATTTCCCTCGAAAACAAACAATACACCCTCAATGATTACCAGTCATCAGATCATCTTCTCAGTTAAATCTCAACCGTTGATCTCATTCATCGGGCATGAGCACATGCAACATAGCTTCAATGTACAATGATCGATTGATCATTCTTTCATATTTAATATTGACCATTGGTCTGTTTACTATCCACCAAAACACACCATGCAACTATAACGTGTAATCGTCATCCAATCAATCCTTGGATTAAATGTCAACCATAGATCTGGTATCATTGGCCACCAAAACACTTGACATGACCCTGAGACTCAACAACCATCTGATCTGGAATATGATTCAATATCAACCATTGATTTGTCATCTTGATGTTTTACTTCATCATTTATTCTCTACATACTTACACAACCTCCAAAATATACCCTCATGTTCCGCTACACTTATTTTTCACCCATACTTAGAATCTTTTCAAAACATTTCACCGCGGGTCTAATTCATTTGCATTCAAACTTTCGCAATGTCCAAAATACACATGTGCATTCCACCACACTTATTTTTTACCTATACNNNGACCCCCTCCATCTGTCTGATTCTTCATACTTAGAAAAAATTTGAAATCTCACTGCAGGCCGCGAGACATTATGATTATTTTATACATACTCTTGAATTTGATTGTTTCGATCCATTATGTTGATGTTGCAAATTAGGTGGCTTCCACGAGGACTTCTTCTACATCTATATTGGATTCCATGGCATTGATATGTGTCCTAAAATGTGGCACTACACATGGCATATACAAAGCTACTTGTTATGGAATTGGAGTGGTACTGATGTGGAATCCTTTTTATGTGTCACTCATCTTATTGGACACATGGCATTGATGTGGCATCTAAGCTTGCTCACCAAGTATCGGGCCCTAATCCTTTGATATTAACCATTGATCTCCATGAAAAAATTTAACACTTTGTGTAGGGCTACATAACTCTACCGTTCTTTGTTTAAACCATGTAACTGTGTCTTTGCAATATAAAAATTATGAAAAACGATTCTCCCTATGCATGTGGGATATATCATTTAGGAATTTCCATTCCATTTAATCATTTCTAGTGGTCAGATGTGCTTCCTATTATTATTTCCACAATTATGTTGCGCCTTTACTCGATTTATTTATGCTCAATCCAACACACACCCAAGATTTCTCTACACCCTCGTATTCATTACTGGTTCTTCTACCTCCTGGGTCTCATTAATCTATTTTATCTTCAATGGGGTTGTCTCATTCTTCTCATACCTCTTATACAAATAGGACATTGAACAAGGATAATCATTTTCATAAACAATAGGAAGGAAAACATCGTTGGCTTCTACTTCTTTATGTCTAGTTCAAACTCATTTGGATTGATTGCTCACACACTGATCCGGATTATTTTCGGCATGAAATGAGAGCGGAGATATAATAAAGAAATGCACAGAGATATTGCAGATATTCAATAATATAACAGAAATGTATCAGAGATGCAACCATAAACACAGATATACAATAATACACGATTTCTATTAATCAGAGAAATGTACAGAGACTGTAAAAATACAGAGTGAAAGACTCGCTAGAATGGTGGCAGCTTGTCTCTGAGAAGAGATGTGACGGCTACTCGCATTCGCAAGAAGATGATTACAATGAGGCTCGAAAGGCCTTTTTACAATAGATGTGAATGCCAAAAGTCATAGACATCCAAAAACCTAACACTAGGAGATGAAGCGCCAAAAGTCATGTGGGCCCCGTTTGGGTAAGTTGGTGCATCAACTTCCCGGGGTCGTAACTTTTGCATACGATCTCCGTTTTAGGCGTGTGATAGCTTGCTGGAAAGGTATCATCGAGGAGATTCATTTTGGGGGCTCAATCATGCCTTCGGATATCATTGAGAACCTCTATCTTGAAAAAACTTCATTTAGGCCCTCAAAATGGCCCCGGAAGTTAAACCTGCTAAAAATAGTAAATTGCCAAAATGGCCAGAAAACTGTTTTGAGCCATTTGGAAAAGGTGGGTGGCCCCCGATATCCACCTGGATCACACATAATATTCTCCCCTTCATTCACACATGGTACACATGTATAAAGTCATCAACGCATAAAATCATTCGTAGTCCCCCCGTTCCTGTGATATCAATGACATCCATGATTTTCACAGTCATGTCTACCTTTGACATCAATAAAAACACAATTCCAACAGGAACTTGGGGTTGCTTTGACACCCAAGTGTTTCACGAGTTTGGAAAGTGGGACCCTGGGAATGTGAATATGACAAGGGGATTTCCCAAGTATGAAGCAACCAAGAGATTGGGATACTTTGACATGAGGGATGCACCAAGGTTGGGTGCACTGATCCCAAGGTGAATGATGGTTGTTGAGTGCATGGGCCCTTTTGGGCACCGAGTCCACGAAGGGGCATAAATATTGAGCTGGGTGATCAGGTCTACAGAGGGGACCGATGATTTGTTTGGATGTGGATTCGCGAAAGGGTGCGACACCCCCAAATGACACAACAATTTGTGATGGTGACCTTTGGAGTCCCTATAAGAGAACAAGGGTGCACAACCAAGGAAGCCATATTTTAGAAGACAAGGAGAGAAACAAGAGCTTTGCAGTTCTAAGGAAAAAAAAGAGGGGTGAGCTCCCTCAAGGAACCAAGACACTCTACATGGGAGGATTTGTGCTTACTTGAGGTGGATTCGATGGATAGAGTTGGGTGAGATTCTTTTGGGATGGTTTTGGGGAAATTTGGAAATGTAGGTTTGTTGGAGGCATGTGTGATATAGAACCAAAATATGTGAAGTCTGCGGAAACAAAGAGACAACAATTCTATAGTTGAGGCACGTTTGAGGTGCACTGTAGGAGGTTGTGGAGATGATTGTGGCATAGAGCATTGGTGATGAATTTGTGTATGAGTGTCTTGGTGAGGTTAGGTGAGTCGTTTGACTCTTCTCAAGTTGTAAACTAAGCTGGTAGTGCTCATATTGTAATTGTGTCACAATAACAAAGACTTAGCCGAGTGTTAGGCATGGTTTTTTCTGCTCGCACTATACATATGTTTCTCTTATTTGTTTCACTATTTTTCTCTTGGATTCTCATGTTCATGGATGTATGCTTAAATATAACTAAGTTTTAAACTCCTAACAATTGTCTAGGTATACAGGAGTTGCAATAGAGTAGGAGTGTGACTCACTAGTAGCCTAGAACAGAGTATGCCTATGCTCTAGGTGAAGTGGCATAATTAGAATGAAGTATCCTTAGTGTTACCAAGAAACCAAGTGAGAAATGTCGCAGTACTGCACACCCTCAAAAGGTGTATGATCGCAAGGCACACTATGGGGGTGTGACAGGTAAGAAGATGAAATGTAGAAAATTTAATAACCTTTTTTCCAATTTAGTTATGAGATTCTCAAATGTTCATGTCTCTTTGAGACAATCCTCTCCATAGAGGTTTAAAATCAAAGAGTGTGGATTTTCACATTTCCTCATAATGTCTTGGAAATTCTAGAATTATAACTGTGTAGGAATTTTGAAACATCCAACGTTTCGGGTGGACACTCCACCCATCATCTGGTACTCTTGAAGCATGAATAAATCATAAGAGGGTTCAAGAGAAGATTTATAAAGGCATGGAAGAAAAGGAAACATTAAGGATGAGGAGAGAAAGAGTCTTGAAAACGCTTCATAAAGGTCAGGTCATAAACTCTTTTCACCAATTTAGTTATGAGCTTCTCAAATGTTTGTGTCTCTTTGAGACAATCCTATTCATAGAGGTTTAAAATCAAAGGTGCAGATTTTCACAGTTCCTCATAATGTCTAGGGATTTCTAGAATTATAATTGTGTAGGAAGTTTGAAACGTCCAATGTTTCAGGTAGACACTACACCCATCATCAGAGACTATTGAAGCATGAATAATTGAGAATATTGTTGAAGAGAATATTTATTAAGGCTGGGAAAAAAAGGAAACATTAAGGAGGAGGGGAGAAAGAGTCTTGGCAATTACTCATAAAGGTCAAGTCAACAACTCTTTTAACAAATTTAGTTCTGAGCTTCTGAAATGTTCATGTCTCTTTGATACAATCCTCTCCATAGAGGTTTCAAATATTTTTTTTTTATGTTAAATATTATGAAATATATCTTGTGTTAGAGTTTTGAGTGGACACTACACCCATCATTAAAAATATATTAAAAGAGGGAGCCATCATGAAATATTTATACTTATACAGTAAGTGGTGAAAAGTTTGTGATTTGTAATGAATATCTTCATGAATAAGAAACTGATTAACTAAATTAAACTAGGTCAAATTTTATTAACGAAATCAAATAAATAAATTTGATTAACATAGAACCCTATGATAAAGAACATATTATGAAGTAAGAGAAAAAAATAAAAGTAATATGGTACAAACCTAAGAGAGATTATGTCAAAATTTATGAAAGAAGTAAAATATTATTAATTGGAAGTGATCAATTATTGTTATAAGGGGTAGATTCAAATATTTACTAACAATAGTAGGTATAATAAATTAGAAAGAGTGTAGTATAAACATACTATAATCCGGACCTTTTTTTTATCACATATTCCTTATCAAATTTTCCCAAAATCCATCTAAAACATTAGAAGAATTGTTGGAATCACATATATTGATTATTGAGATTGCATAATCTAGGTGCAATAGGGGTTTTTGAGGGATCTATTTTTGCATTCAAAAATTCAATTTTAGCGATGAAAAATTGCAATTTGATTGAGATTCTAGTCATGATTACTGGAAAAAAAAATTCCAAATCATATAATGTTTAAACTTATTGATTATAAAGTAGATATATAAGATAAAGGATGGATTATAAAAAAAGAAAAGAAAAAGTAATGGGTTCATACAAAATAGAGATACTTGGTATAAATAAAATAATGATAAAAATAATAAGGATCAAACTAAAATAAGCTAGGAAGGGTGAACTAGAACTAGGATAAGAATGATATTAAAACCATGAGAGGATAAATAAGAAGGAGGAATGAAAATTTATCAATGAAGTTAGTGGATTATAGGTTTCGAGGATTGACTTAGTTTATTTCCATCTTCTCAGTTGAAAATGTTGGGAGGCTTTTCTATGATAATTCAACAAGAGTAATGAGGGGTAGATGCTAGGATTTTCATTTGGTCAAAGAAAATTAAATACTTAATATTATGAGTTTGTTTAGTGATAATAGATTTTGAATTCTGTTTTTAAAAGGTATCAATGATATTTTATTAGAGACAATTTTGGATTGAATGAACAATTTATTGTGTAGGATTAGCCATAGGAGTAGGGAATTTCATAGATACATTGAGAGACAAAAGGGTCAGATATGCATTATGTGCTTCTGAATAATTATTTGAGGGGTTTTGTGAGGTTTGAAGGGAGTTTTAATATTTTGTTTAGCCATACTTTTGGATTTTTTTTAATGATTCCATGAATGTAAGGGAGAGAGATTTGACAATGGTAAGGTGGGGAGTATTGAGTGGTGTTGGATTTAGGTTGGAGGACAACACACAATTTTTTATTTATTTGGTAACAAGATTATCCATTAGTTTGAAGAGAATTAGTGAGGTGGGATCATTCTTTATTTAGAAATTGGGGGTCAAGGATTTGAATAACTCTAGAAATGAGGGTTTTGAGGACAAGAACTGTTTGAGTTGAGTGATGGTGGGAATGGGCATGTAGGTATTATTGGTATGCATATTTTTTCTACACACTTGGTAGGAGAGGGAACCATTAGTTGGAAAGTATCTAGAACATCTAAAAATGGAAGCGAATTTACATTTTCAATTTGCATCATAAATTGGGTGTGAGGGGATAAGTCATTAAGATGGTCATGAAACAAGTTAAAGGTATAATAGTCATGAGGATAGATGACAAAGGTGTCATCCAAAAACTGAAACTAGCATTTTGTTTTTAGATGATAGTTGTTAAGGGACAAAGCTTCAAATTGTTCCATGAAGATATTAGCAATTATAGGGGATAATGGAGATCACATTGCAGTACCTTCAGTCTATTCATAGAGTTTACCTTTAAAGATAAAGAAGGTAGACATTAGACAAATATTAATAAATTTTGAGGTTTTTAAGTTGACAAATTTTGAAATGACATCAATAACTTCACGGATTGGGATTAGTGAATCAGGAAATGACATCAAAACTTACCAATAGATCTTAGTCATTTAGGTCTCAATATTGGATTTTCTGGATAAATTTATAATTGTCTTTCATAAATGAAGGGGTATGGATAATAAATGGTCGAATATTTTCTAATACGAATTTCTCTAGGGCGTAGGTTGGGGCACCAATGGAAATTACTAGAAACACTCAAGCATGTAGGAATATGCCTAGAAACATCTAAAAACACCCAGGAAAGCAGGAATTTCTCGAGCAATGCATAAAAATGCCCAATAAAATTATGGTTCATCCAAGAAAAATGAATTCAGACAGGATGAGTGGAGTATCCCAACTACAAGGTAAGCCACCTAACAATGTGAGGAATCAACCAGTGAGTAAAGTCAACTAGGGATGATTCAATTTAATCAACAATGAAAGTGATTCAACCGGTTAGAAGTTTAATCGACTAGGAAGGTGATTCGAATGGGTAAGGCATCAAGCAGAAAAGGAATTTATTCTAACACTAATGAATTTGGTTTTCTATGGAGAGAGAGGTTATTGCGCATGGTCCATATGACCATCATATGACTGTGTGCATCCTATGGAAAAAAATATATGCCCCAACAATTAGAATTTGACCTAATGGTGTTCAAATCGATTATGTAAGTGGAGACTCATCTAGATAGTGAATAATTTTAATTTTGAGATAAAAATTTGACTTACACAATTAATTTCTAGTTCGAGGAGCAAGCAATGGTTCAAACAATGATAAATTGTCTCATTTGAGTATAGAATTTCCCATGTAGTGAGAAATCAACCAAGCTATGTATAAAGTTACCTAAGCAAGTGAAAATAGACCTAAACAAGTGGGAACTAGTCCTAGGGACTTTCTAAATGACCCAAGAAATGTAAATTCGACTCAACATTTAATTTAGATGCCCAAGGAAATGTGAAATTTACAGGCATGAAGTAAAAGGTCCCATGCAAGTGGGAAAATGTCCTAGCTATTGGAAAACATCCCAGCTATGTAGAGAGTCACCCAAGAAATGAATCTTGGTTCAAACAAAGTGATGGTAGTCTATAGGAGAGATAAAATTCTCTAACAACCATAAAAATGAAATGGAAACTTCCTACATATTTGCAACATACAAATTTTAATAGCCATTGATCTTAGAATTCAATGGAAAATGGATGATGGACATTCCAAAATTTTTGTGGTTCCTCATTTCCATTAGAATCTAATTATAGGAAACAATTTAAAAGATGCGTGAATCCAAATATCATATTAGAACTGAATAAAATGAAAATTGATATATCAACATAATGAAATAAAACACAAGAAATCACCATGAACTCATTAGTTTTACATTGTAAACCCAAATGGGAAAACTAGCTTCAAATGGGGCTCAATCTTTTCATTCTTGCAATCTTCGGTTACAATGCAGTTGATGCTCTTTATGCATCCACTTATCCTTGGTCAAAATACCCCTTAAGAATAGGGACAAAAGAGAAAAGAGGGAGATATGGGGGATAGGGATAAAGCCAACAACCATGCCCCTTCACTTCCCATTCCTCATCCTTTTTTCCTATTTTTATTTTTTACTTTTCTCTCACTTTTCTCTCATTCAACTTTAGATTTACATGGTTTTACAATGTTTGCATAAACTTCACAAATTTCCAGTTTAATATTGTGAGTACTTATTTTTACACATTAATTTGGTTTAGATCTAATTCAGACCACACCTTCCCATTGAGATGGTTTTTGTTCTCCAAAACCTCAAGGAAGCCAATAAGGATCAATGTACTTATGTCTACTTATCTAGAACCTAGTTCTAATGTTGGTTCCTACCTATAAATCTAACTCTAGATCTAGCTCTGGATCATGGCTTTGGTTTCTGGCTATGGCTCTAGATCTAGTTACTAGCTCGCTTGTTGCCACCATGCACAAGTTTTATCCTCAACTCTCATCTCTGAGCAATTCCTATATCCAAACTATGGACTTAAAATCCTTTCCCATCTCCTTCTGTATCACAGAGATAGTTCATCTTGGCTACCATTGCATCCAAACCAAATGTCGTTTTATGTTCATTGTGACCCCATCATGCTATCATCATGTAAAAAAATATTCGATGCTTGCACATGATTGAAATCATTCCATGGATTTCTCAATAACTCTCCCAAGGTCATTGACTTTCATGCACCAACATCCTACACATCTTCAAGATGGGATTCTTTGGATGGAATATTGGAAAAAAGAATTGGATTATGGTTTCTCTCGACATCAACTTGTTGTCCCTCTTTTTTGTGTTGTTTTTGTCTTGTGTTTTTATCTCTCTTTGGAAAAATATTGTCCCTTGGATTGGAGTTTCAGGCAAAGATTCATCTTTTTCAATATTCACTCTCCACGCTATTTTCTTAGTTGTGCGGTTTCTAGGGTGAATCTTCGGATGAAATATCCAACACTTTGCTTCCCAATGACCACTCCAATTACAATGGTGGAAACATTTCTTAGAATTTTTGTAGGTACCTCTTGTCATACCCCTCCTCTACATGTTATTGGGATTTTTCTATTGGAGTGGAGAAGTCTTCTTGTCCTTCTTCCTCTGAGAAAAATCAATTTTGTGGCATATGTATTTATTCTCCCAGTAGGCTACCTCATGATGGCCTTTATTTCCAAAAAATGAGCATTCCTTCATATACCAATAGTTGGAAACATTATGTCATTTCTTATTTTAGTAGTGACAAAAAAATAATGTCTTTTTTGAGGCATACATCTTGATCTTCTTCTTCATTCCCCGATTGATCTTCTTACCACTTTCTCTGAGTGTAGGTGTAGGCTAAGCCTATGATTTATTATCAATGCTAATATTCTTCAATACACCACAATAATGTTGAGGTGGTAGTGGTTTTCTACCTTCACTTACTACTTCTTCTCCTTCTCCCGATGATGAGGACAACTCTGGCATGTCTTTATCCTTTACAAAATGGTCATCATGGTCATGGGATTTTCCATTCTTCCATAAAATCATAGGTATTCATGATTGACCCATGGTGTGGCTACAATGGAGATCAATATGGATTGTATTGTATTGCAGAGCCCTTTTTCATCATATCCCATATACCTTAAGAGTTTGGATCCATTTCCTCTCGTATGCTTTTCAAATTCACAAATCTGTTGTATAGAAATATCTTTCAAAGGTGAGATTTTTAGGGTGGTATTGGTCACGGTGATGGAATCTACACTGATAATGGAAAGTGGCCTTAATTATCAATTCTCTTAGATATCTACTTGGAGACTTGACAAGGCCTCCTCCTTATTTACCAACTCTTGTTGTAGTTGACCCATCATCTATGTGATCCTATCCTCTTTCCATCCATCCAACTGAATGAACTTTTATCCTAAGTGTGAAAGATGAACTCGGTGCTCATCCCAATCTTCCATAACCACAAAGAGGGAGTATTTGTGATAATTAAACTACTTCTTTAGCACTGGAAACAATTTGTAATGGGCATGAAGATGCTTCTCCATCTCTTCCATTCTCTTGTTGAACATATGGACCTGGTTCTTCAAGTGTTTTCTCTCTTCCCAAAGTTGAGCATTGTTGGACATTAAGTGTAGTATTCCAGATATAAAATATTATGAAGAACATAAATATTTTAGCTACAAATGGAAGAACAACAAAGATATAACCAAAACAACACCAGGATAATATCATAATAACACCAGAAAGAGCACCTTGATTACTGATAGCAATATTTACTTGCCTCTTCGAGGGGGAAACCTCTTTCAGATCAGATCTCTATTACAATAATATCCAAGAAAAAACTTCTCATACCATATACTCCTATTTATACTAAATATGTTTATCCAAAAGAACAATCTAGAGGAAGATCCTTCTAGAAGCGAAAGCTTCTATTAGGTCTTATTACATTTGAATTATTCTCCCTTATTGCTAGCCCTTATTAATATTGACCTTTATTACATGGAAATATATTATTCTACCTATGTGAGGGGTTAGGGAGGTTAGGTACCTAACATGGACTCCCATTTAAAAACATCCTTGTCCTCAAGGCTTGAGATGAAGAAATTGTTGCAGAATGGTAGCTAGTTCCCAAGTGGCATCTGTTGGAGTTGTATCTTTCCATTGGACTAAAAATTCTGTGATGGTGTGCTGATGTAGATGATGCTCACGCGGGTCCAAAAATGATTGTGGTTGCAACCAGATGGATCCTTAGTCATCCAACTTGGGAAGTATGGTTTGAGTTTAACACTTAGTTCTAATCACCTTCTTTAAGCAAGAGACATGAAAAACATGATGGATCTTATAATGACTGGGAAAAGCTAATCGATAGGCAACCTATCCCACATGCTGGAGAATGTTATAAGGACCATAAAATTTGGGTGCCAATTTCTGACAATAGTTAGCCTCGAGGGGATTTTTCTTATAAGGTTGCAGTCGAAGAAACACCTGGTCTCCTTCAGCAAATTGAAGTTGAAAGTGACCTTGATCTGCCTGTTGCTTCATGCAATTCTAGACCATGACCAAATTCTCTTTGAGAGTATGAAGAATAGCCTCTTGAAAAGTAAGCATTTGGTCAAACGCTTTGACCTTCGATACACTTAGCAGGTAGTTGTATGGTAAGAAATGTTGTACCACAATTTGACTAGTGGTAACCATTGAGCCTATTGATTTTTCCTTTCCAATGAAAAACACCTCAAATATGTTTCCAAACACTTTTTAACAACTTTATTTTGGCCATCAATGTGGGGATGATAAGTTATGATGAGATTCAATTGGGTGCCTTGTATCTTGAACAGTTCTTGCCAAAAATTGTTGGTGAATGCCTAGTCTCGATAAGAAACAATAGAATGAGGCATGCCATGAACCTTGAAGACTTGATCCATGAAATGTTGAGCCACAATGGAGGTTTTAAATGGGTGTTGAAGAGCATAGAAATGATCATACCTAGAAATACGATCAACTACCACCATGATGACTGATTTATTTCTCGATTTAGGTAATCCCATAATAAAATCCATAGATATATCCCTCCAAATAGCAGTGGAACCGGAAGAGTTTGTAGTGTTCTAGGAGTTTTGACTATTCCTCCCTTGCTGCGTTGACAAACATCACATTCTGCCACAAAATTACGAACATCTTGTTTCATACCATTCTAGTAAAATAAATTTTGACTCGGTCATAGGTTTTGGTAAACCCTGAGTGCCCAGCTATGTGTGTAGCATGAAGCTTAGAAAGTACCGTGTGTTTAAGTTGTGACTATTTACTTAAATGAAAATGACCTTTGTAGCAAAGCTCATCATTGTGCCAAGAGTACCCTGGATAAATTGGAGAATTGGATTGCAATTGTTGGATCAAATGTGAAATTTTGGGATCGTGTAGCCATTCCTAGCGAACAACTTGTAGCCAATATGGTACAATGAAGGAGAGGGAAAAAAGGGACCCTTCATATTCATATTTTCTTGAAAGTGCATCAACAACCACATTTTATTTTCCTTTCTTGTAAATGATCTCATAATCATATCCAAAGAGATTATTCACCCATTTTTGTTTCTCCTGGGATGAAGGGCATTGTTCCAGAAAATACTTGAGGTTTTGATGATATGTCTTAATTTGGTAGTGTTTCCCCAATAGATAAGGGCGCCAAAGATCCACTACATGCAGAATAACCAACGTTTCCTTTTCATAGATTTATTTCCAAAATGTCACTTTGACAGTTGTTTGTTGGTAAAGGCCAAAGGCCAACCATCTTGCATAAGGATTGCTCCAATTCCTCTCCCATAAGAATCACATTCTAGGACAAAGGTCTTTGTGAAATCAGGAAGGGTCAGGATTGGAGTGGTGCACATGAATGCCTTCAAGCTTTGAAAGGCCTGATCAGCTACGGGAGTGATCCAGATTTTATGAGCATAATGAAATGAATACAGATTATTAAAATATGCTTAACAAAAAATAATAGAGATACAATAAAACTGTTTTTCTATTCAATAAGGAAATAAGATCAAACTGTAAAATGTAGTGGAAAACAATCTTCCTAGAATGGTGGTGACTTATCTCTGAGAATACATGTGATGGTTGTTCTCATTCACAATAATATGGTTACAATGAGGCTCTGAAGGAATTTTACAATAAACAAGAATTTCAAAAACCCTAGACATCCAAAAACCTAACCCTAGGAGATGAAGCACCAAAATTCATGTGGACCCCATTTGGGTAAGTTAGTACATCAACTTCTCGGGGTCATAACTTTTGCATACAATCTTTGTTTTAGGTGTATGATAGCTCGCTGGAAAGGTCTAACCAAGAAGAAAAATTTTCGACTAGCCCAAGTCAACAGTATCTCTGTCAATCTCTTGGGCCCCAAATCCCCAAAACATGTCTCTTAGGGCCTCAAAATGGCCCTGGAAGTTTGGAACCCAAAACATTGCCAAGGTGGAAAACTGTTTTTCGAGCTAGTGGAATAGGTGGGTGGCCACCGATATCTACCTAGATAAATCCTCCCTCCTTAGGAATAAATGTTATCCATTGCATTGAGTTCTCCCATCAGGTGAGGAAATTTCTATTGAATTTGGCCCCGGGTGAGCCACTTTCCTTAGTGAAGGAGCTACCCTGCTTTGATGACTCGATAAAGATGGATCCTTTGTGTTCAAGTGCCCTTGATCTGTTTCTCCACAATCTGATCTTTGGATTCTTTTTGCATGAATTAGGGGTTGATCTATGTTGTTGTCAACTTCTCTACTACCTCTGAGGTGTCCAATAATGGTGGGAAATATGGCCGAAGGAGAGCCACGTTGAAGAATGGATGAAAACCAAGAAAGGGGGGAATGTTGAGCTCAAAAGCATTGTCATCCACAACCTTGGTGATGGTTTATGGCCCATAATGGAGTGGGAGAAGCTTTTGATGGGGCCCTATAAGCCGTTCTTTCTACAAATGCAACCAAACTTTGTCACCCACCTAAAACTTATGTGGCACCCAATGTTGATCATAGTGCTACGTGTACATGGCATTAGACTTCTCTAGAATATTCTAAACCTGTTGGAGAATGTGATGGATCCTCTCAATGAACTGGGTGGATTTTTCAACTTCTGGTGGATCAGGGGATGAGTTGGATGAGGTGGTCACCAGGGGTAGTGAAACATCCATGGGGCCCAATGGTTGGAATCCTAACCCCACCTGAAAGGGGTTGTGAATAGTTGAGCTATGTAGGGATTGGCTGTAGATATGATGGACATAGGAAAGACTCTCATCCCATGTGCGGGGGTTTTTTGAATTGTACATGCGCAGGATATGTATGACCATCCTATTGATGACCTCAGTTTGGCCATATGTCTGGGGGTGGAAGGAAGTGGATTTGGGGAGTTTGGTATCCAAAAGTGACTAGAGGCTCAACCAGAATGAGCTGAGGAACCGACTGTCACAGTCTGAGATAATGGTTTGTGGGATCCAAAAATGTACCCATACTCATTTAAAAAAGAGCTTGGCAGTGGCTTCTGTTGTGATGTTATTCTTGCAGGAGGCTAGAATCATGATCTTGGAAAAGTGATCAACAACCCCAAAAACACAGTCATTTACCCTCTTGGTGGATGGGAGGCTCGACATGTAGTCCATTGAGATGGATTCCCATGTCTTGTTATGAGTAGGATGAGGGGTTTACAAGACATGTTTCTTAGTGGTCGGTTTGACAATAAGGCAAGTGATGCAGGACCTGATGTAATTGTCAACATCCTGCCAAAGTTTCAACTAGTAGAAATGGTTTTGCAACACTTCCACTATCTTTTCAATGCCAAAGTATCCTTCCACCCAACTGTAGTGAGATTCCCAGCTCAGCTTCGCACAATTTCTTGATGGCACACATACATAGCTCAGAGGACACAACATCCCATCCCGAAGATGGAAATTAGAGACCATTGAGTTGACGCCCAACATTTGGTAGGTGGTGAAGAAGTCAGGATTTGTCTCGTAGAGGTGGGGCTATATGGAGGTCTCATGGCCATAAGAGTGTAGCACCATGGTGAGTTTTGTGACTGGAGGTTGACTGAGGCAGTCAAAAACTCAGTTGGTACTTATTGTTTTATACTTAATGTTGAGGTGGAACTGCTATAAGTATGTTGACCACTTCTGATGGTGGTCATTCTACAATTTTCCTTGGGTTTGCATGAATTGTAGTGGCTTGTGATCAATGTGGATGATTGTCTTCTTCCCAAGAATGTAATGTCTCCACTGGTGGCAGGCTTGCACAATGGAGTACAATTTTTTTTCATAAGTAGGGTACTTACAAACAACATTTGATAATGTCTAACTATGATATTCCATGGGGTGGCCGTGTTGAGTGAGAATGATGCCCACAACATAATCTAAAGCATCTGTCTTGATCTCAAAGGAATGTTGCAGGTCTGGTAATGAAATTATTCAGGTTGAGCACAAACACTTATTCAAGTCATTGAAGGCTTTTTGTTGGGACATGCCCCACACAAATGTTTCCTTACCGCCACCCCTGGTTAGTTAGCTAAGGGCTCATGTGATATGAGAGAATCCTAGCACAAACCTATGATAAAAATTGGTGAGGCCTAAGAAGCTCCGAATTTTAGTGAGTGTGGTTGGGGATGTCAGTCACGAATGACCTAGAATTTGGCTGATCAATGCCTGATCAACGATGTAGCCTAAATAATCGACCATGTCCATGCCGAAGGAGAATTTTTCCAAGCTTTCGTATAGTTTGTGTTGTCGTAGGGTGTGCAGAACCTACTGAATATGTTGCAAGTGTTATACCAAAGCCTCATTGTAGATGAGGATGTCATCTAGATACACCACTATAAAAGTGTTGGTGAAAGCTCATAGGATATTGTCCATCATCCTCATAAAATTTGCTGGAGCATTTGTCAAACCAAAAGGCATGACCAACCATTCAAAAAGACCTTCTTTTGAGTTGAAGGTAGTCTTCCATACATCTATCTATTCTATTGGGTCCTAGTGGTATCCAAACTTCATATCAAGCTTACTGAAGTATTTGGCCCTTGTGAGCTGATTAAGGAGGTCGTCGATTCGGTGAATTAGGTATCGGTTTCAAAATGCAATTTTATTTAGGGCCCGATAATCAATGAAGAGTCGCTAGGTTTCGTCTTTCTTCTGTACCAACACGTTTTGGCTCTCACAAGGCGACGAGTTGGGATGGATGTGCGCCTTGTGGAGCACTTCTTGGATCTACCTCTTGATATCCTCATTTTCTAACAGAGAGGGGTGGTAGACCGACCCATTGGGTAGCAGTATTCCTAGGGTCATATCGATGGGATGCTTGACATGGCAGTGCAGAGATACCCCTGTAGGAGAGGAGAAGATATATGAATATTCTTCCACAACCTTATCCAATTGTTTATTTTGTGTTGAGAGATCAGTCACGGAGGCCATAGATGTGGTTGTGATATTTCGCTCACTTTGAGAGTGAATCACGAAGGAGACAAATCTCACAATCTGAGAGATGACCTTCCTACATTGCTTGGTAGAGATCAAGTAAATATAACTAGGAGGGACTGCCTCGGGTATCTCGTACAATTTCCTGTTCAAAGTAATAATAACATTGCAAGGCCTAGACTCATATAAAAAATGACGTTTCCATAAATAAGGTTGGCCCAAAAGAACATTACAAACTTCGAGAGGAGAAACATCACACAATTCCTCATCTTTGAAGGGCTTGATGCCCTATGATAATCGATACTATTGGCTGACATAGAGATCGCTCCCTTGGTGGAGCCATCGAATGGTGTAGGGTTGTGGGTTTGGCATTGTCGGTAGGGCCAACTACTTGATGACCTCTTCTAAGATGAGGCTCTTCTGGCTACCGCTATCAATGATGAAGTGTAGCGGGGTGCCTTTTACCCACATCTATGAATGGCAGAGGTTCTATCCTTCTTCTGGTTCATCTGGTTCACTAGGCTGGAGCTTGGCGGTAGCAATGGTTGTTGGAAGATTGGTTGTTGTCATTGATGTCAACCCTGGTCATGGGATTTGGACCGCAAGATTGATGAAGGTATTTGGACATGAAGGAAAATGCACATGTAAATACAAGACCCATGGTTGGATAGTATACATCATGTTGTTTCCGTTGGTATATGGCACATCACGTGGATCCTCATGGTTGAGGAGAAATAAATTTTTGAATATGACAAAGTGAATTGAAGAAGGAAGTACATGTAGGCCCTAAAGATAATTAAAGAAAAGAATTACAAAATAAGAAAGTGTCAGGTCGGTCCTAATGTTTAAAGGAAGTGACATAAATGGTATAAATAAATATCATTATGCATTCATTTGATACACAAATCTAATTTAAGAGGAAATCAAAAATAAAGAAGGACATATTTGAAGGGAGGATGAAGTCTTTTGCTGATGTGTTCTAAGGTATGTTATTTTTAGGTCATCTTACCATTTTCTCTATAACATTTTTTTCTAGAATGATTCAGATGGTGAAATTTCTATGGTATTGATAAGAAATATCAAGGTACCTATGGTAAAAGTTTCAGATCTTGATTTGCTATAATTATGGAGATACACTCTGTGGAAGCTAGGGTTTTTGACCAGTCCAAAATCTATTCAATAAACAGGTATTCCGGGTAAAACAGTTATAACTTCTTCATAGAGAATCCAAATGAAGTGGTACAAATTTCATTTGAAAGCATACATACTGTAGTTTCTTTTGTGTGATTTTTATAATCTGATGTTAAATATTGAGCTCAGGGAATTATGTACAAGTTCAGTCTCCTGAATAAACCAGAATTGAACAAGGTCTACAATTCTCTCTATAACTTGTTTTTGGGGAGGATTCAAGGAGTGAAACTTGGAGAAGTTTTAGAGAATAAATTGAGTATCAGAGTATTCCAAGAATTGAAGAATTGCAGAAATTGAAGAAGTCTCATGAAGCATTATCAGGTTCTATGTAATGGTTGGTTGATGGTGATGATTTAATGTGAATTTTTATTATCTCTCATATATTCTTGGGTGGAAGGAAGGGGAAAGTATGGAGAGTTCAAATCTCTCTTCATATTGGAGGATTGGATCTTCCTCTTGGAGGTTTATCCCTCCCTTTACATTTGGAAGATGTATATACCTTTGGAAGTCATTACTTCCCTTGAACAATAACTATTGATTATTTCTCATATATTGGGCATGGTGTATTGTGGTGTATTGGTGTAACTCTTATACTATTGTTCATTGATAATTGTATATAATTGAATGTTTTAAGTATAAGTTGAAAAAGGTTTTAAATTGTACTTGATACTAATTCACCCCCCTCTTAGTATCAACAATTGTTATCAAAGCAGGTTACCTTCAGTACAATTTAACCACTGGAAGGAAGATCCTATGCAGAAATGAAAGACAACATTCCAAATGGGATTCCACCATTTGATGGAAGCAATTTTGAATATTGGAGTAATAAAATGGAAAATTACTTGAAATCTCTTGGGGTAGATGTTTGTTTCTCAGTTGCTTTAGGATACAATGCTTTCAAGAAACCAAAGACTGGAGGTCAGAAGGAAGCAAAAAGGAACAACGAATTGTCAATAGATACCATCCTAGATGGATTGACAGATTCAGTAAAATCCAAGGTGGGATCATGTGCATCATCAAAAGAGATTTGGGACAAGCTACAAGACCTTTATGCAAGGGAAGAGGTAGAATAAGAAGAAGAAGTTGAAGCAAATTACAACATCTCAAATTTCAAAGAAGAAAATAGAGGCCAGTTCTTTTGCTTTAATTGTGAAGGAGTAGGACATGTTGAATTTGAATGTCCTCATCCAAGGATTGAAAGAGATGAAACTAAATAATAAAAGTCCAATGAAGAAGAAGAAAATCATGAAGCAGAAATGGTTCAACAAGAATATGAGAATCTTAAAAAATTGAAGCGCATTGAGATTGAAAATAGCAAGCTCAAAGACACACGTAGAAAACTAAGAAGTTAATTGGGTAGTTATGAAAATATAGTTGTAAGCTTGAAGAAACAACTAGAATACTTTGAGAAACTAAGAGAAGAAACCATTTCCTTAAAAACTCCACTCGAAGAAGCAAGAAGAATAAGAGAAGTAAAGAAGGTCCAAATGATGAAGAAAGAAGAAGATTGTGGGAAACTTGAACAATAAGTTGTCTCATTGAGGAAGAGCTTAAGAAACTCTCAAGTGCCAAAAGACTTAAAACATCTTGGATGAATGGGTGAAACTTCATACAAAGAAGATGCAAATACAAACAAGAAGGTTGAAGAAAGAGCTACACATAAAGTTGATAAGAAGTGGACCAGGATACCAAAAAGAAGGACTAATTACAAAAGAGATGAATATCCAAGAAGACCTCCTACCTTCAAGAATCAAAGAAGCTTCAATTAGTATGAATGAAACTACAGAAGAGTAGATCATGAACCCATATGGACTACATCACAAAGAAGGCCACTTACTCGAAGGTATCAAAATTTCTTTCTTGGTCATTGTTAT
>JASDQU010307855.1:0-16674 GCA_032191745.1 Picea mariana
ATTTTATTTATGTCATCTTTAGGCCATTAGTTGTAATTATACCTCCTAGTCTCCTATATATACCAAGGAGACATTTTCATTTTGAATAATCTTGTACTTGAACATTTAAGTGGGGTAAAAGGAGGTTTCCCCCTCAAAGAGGCTTATTATCTGAAATTATCTCTTTTTCAAGGCGTTGAGTACTTTTTCTGAGTATTTTCTATGCTATATTGATATTTGGTTCTTAACATTGTTTTCCTTGCAATCATTAATTTTCTTTGTAATTTATTTGTCAAATTAATTGAATAACATTTGGAGTTTGAAATAAACATGTTGACATGTAATAGGTGTAGACAAAATTCCAATACTCAACAAGTTCATTATGTACAAAAGGATTGATTTATGAACAAAAGGATTGATTTGTGTGATAAAAATAGAGAAGAAGTGTTAGAAGCAAGGAGACAATTTAAGAGATCCAACCCAAGGAACACTTCACTTCCCAGTGATCTGCTTGGGGAATGGGGCAAAGATTGCACTCTAGAATGGGTTACTAAACAAATTCAAAATCAAATAGAAGATGCATGTATAGATTCAAACATAACAGAAGATGAAATCAACATGTGTAGAGGATGTGAAAGAAAGGTACGGTTGGAATTTTACAAAATGTTGTTTCCTTACAATTTTGACACTATTAACTATTTTAATATTCGTCATTATATTTGTTTTCACTGAAATAAATGTTTTTTCACAGGCGAGGAAATATCCTGCAATGTGGGCATATGGACGACATTATCATGTAGAAAGTGTAGATGTAAAGAGACGATCCTTTGATTGTGGCATCATGGTTGATTTCAAGCAATCCAGTCAAGCAAGCTCAAAAGATAAGAATATTATTGAAGGGAATCTACAATATGTTGGAAAAATCCAAGAAATTATTGAGTTGGATTACTGCTCTTTTAAATGTTGTATATTTAAGTGTATATGCTATGAAGCATTTGAGAGGACACGAAGACATGATACCCATAGTGGATTGTTTTCTATAGATTCCTCGAGGTTCTTACCGAAGGATAAGGAGCCTTATGTTCTACCAATTCATTGTGAGCAGGTATTTCTTTAACTTAAATAAGAAGCAATAGTGATCATTAATCTATTGATTCATAGTTTTTTGCGATAATATATGTGTTTATTAATAAATAGAAGTGTTATAAGATATTTCTAATATATGTATGTCGTTCATGTGCAGGTATTTTTCTATGAAGATATTTTGGACCCGAAATGGATATTTGTCATACATTATGATCCAAGATTAAGGCATGTATTTGACGATGCATTAGTGGATATTGAGCACAACAACGATGTCCAACAAAATGAGAGAGATGGATTAGAGAACATCGAAGAAATTAACATCCATGATGATGTTGAAGATGGTTCTGTTCAGGCACAAGAAGACAACAATCCAGAGTTAGATGATTTTATGGAATACAACAATATGGATGGTATAGAAAATGATGATACAAATTATACATCTAGTAACAATATATATGGTCTACAGTCAAATTTCAATGATGATGAAGATGATGCAGATCAAGAAGAGGATGATGATAATATTAAATACTTGAAAGAACATATGAACATTGACAATGATAAACTGAATGACATTGTTGCAGACAATAATGTTAATGACCAAGACTTCTAAATTTTCAAAATTATTTGTAATACAGTTTTTAAAATGACGTTGATTCTTATGGCCCAAAATTTCATGAAATGCTTCAGTATGATTTTTGATGATACAAATTACTTTTGGCAATATCCTTAAAGTGTTCAATCTTTTCTATGAATTGTTGGCAAAAAAATTAGTATTAGTTATATAAGAGTTAGAATGGTTAGTGGTCATTTATTGACAATTGTTAAAAAATATAATTAAATATATCGTATATGTAAATCATTGTAAATCCAAACAATTAGGATAATTAATGTATCCAAAGTTTATTCATTAATTTATATTTTAAAACAAATTGAAATATTTCACTAAGCCTAAACCTAATAGCTTAACCTTTATACCATCTAACCCCTAACCCCTTGAAACATGGACGATATTGAAGATTATGTGGGGACATCAGAAATCATTGAGTCTTGAAACCCTCCCATACCATCAAGCTACGTGTTCCTAGTATAACCATGTCAAATTTCGATGTATACAGGCACACCTTAGAGAAATTTCAATGTTTGCCTCATTCACTGGTAACCATGTAGGGTCGATTGATGTCATTAATCCCTTCACCAGATATAATCCCTAACCCTTTATCAATTAAACCACTTGCTTGTTGGAGCCTATAAAATTCTTTAAGGATGTCTCAAATTAATAGAATCATGGTTTATTAATCATTAGGTTTCATTGTAAAGATGGGTATGTCAAGTTTGATCTTTGTTGGCATGGATGGAGAAATCAGGTCATGATGAATATGATGATGATGGAAATTAAAACCATGATGATGGAAATGATGAAGAGAAATATGGCCATAAGTCTTAAAAACCTCCCATACCATCAAGGAATGCACCTAGTGTAAACATGTAAAATTACAATGCATACAATCACATTTTGAAGAAAATTCAACATTGGCCCCATTCATTGTTCACTGTGTGAGGTTGGTGGATGACATTGGTGATGGGAATGTTGGAATTTCAAAGAAATTTAAAGAGAGTTATGAAAAATATTTTATAGAAGGGATTGACGAATGATGATAATGAACGTTAATGCAAACATGAACAATCTCGAAGATTATGTGGGCAAATTAGACATACTTGAGTATTGAAACCTTCCCATACCATCAAGGCATGTGTCTAATCTAACCATGTCAAAGTTCGACACATATAGGCATAGATTGAATAAATTTCAATGTTGGCCCCATTCACTACTAACTATGTGGGGTCGATGCATGACATTTGTGATGGGTGTAATATTGGAAGTTCCATGTCAAATTTCAAGATAGTTCTGACAATGATTCTATATAAGAGAATGACGAATGATGACAATGAGACTTGCATGATGAATGTTGATTCAAATGTGGATGATCTCAAAGATTATGTGGGGACATCAATATACATCCTTAAGTCTCGAAACCCTCCCATATCGTCAAGAAAAGTGTTTAATTAACCATGTCAAATTTCAACGCATACAAGCACATATTGAAGAAATTTCAACATTGGCCCCATTCACTACTCACTATAGGGGGTCGGTGCATGACATTTTTTATGGGTGTATTGGAATTCCATGTCAAATTTCAAGATATTTTTGACAACGATTCTATAGAAGGGAATGACGAACATTGAAAATGAGACATTTATGATGAACATTGATGCATATGTGGAATTTTGAAACCATCCTTGAGTCTTGAAAACCCTCCCATACCATCAAGGCATGTGTCTAGTCTAACCATGTCTAATTTCGATGCATACAAGCATAGTTTGAAGAAATTTCAACATTGGCCCCATTCACTTCTCATTGTGTGAGGTCAATGCAAGATGACATTTGTGATGAGTGCATTGGAAGTGCCATGACATTTCAAGAGAGTTCCGACAAAGACTATATAGATGGAAATGAGGAATGATGACAATGAGACATCCATTATATTGAACGTTGATGCAAACATGGACGATCTCAAATATTATGAGGGGACATCAAACATCCTTAAGTCTTGAAACCCTCCCATACTGTCAAGGCATGTGTCTAATCTAACCATGTTGAATTTCGATGCATACAGACACAGATTGAAAAAATTTCAACATTGGCCCCACTCACTGCTCACTGTGTGGGTTCAGTGGAAGAAATTTGTGATGGGTGTATTGGAAGTTCCATGTCAAATTTCAAGATAATTCCGACAACGATTCCATAGAAGGGAATGACGAATCATGACAATGAGACGTGCATGATGAATGTTGATGCATATGTGGATGATCTCAAATATTAGGTGGGGACATCAATATACATTCTTGAGTCTTGAAACCCTCCCATACCATCAAGGCATGTGTCTAGTCTAACCATGTCAAATTTCAATGCATATAGCCACATATTGAATAAATTTCAGCGTTGGCTCCATTCACTACTCACTATGCGGGGTCAGTGCATGACATTTGTGGTGGGTAAATTAGAAGTTCCATGAAATTACAAGAGAGTTCTAACCAATATTATACAGATGAAAACAACGAATGATGACAATGAGACATCCATTATGAACATTGATGAAAACATGGAAGATCTCAAATATTATGTGGGACATCATACATCCTTGAGTCTTGAAACCCTCCCATATTGTCGAGGCATGTGTCTAGTCTAACCATGTAAAATTTTAATGCATAGAGGAACATATTGAAGAAATTTCAACGTTGGCCCCATTCACTGATAACTATGTGGGGTTGGTGCATGACATTTGTGGTGGATGAATTAGAAGTTCAATGACATTTCAAGAGAGTTCCAACAAATATTCTACATATGGAAACAATGAATGATGACAATGAGACATCCATTATGAAAGTTGATGCAAACATGGATGATCTCAAAGATTATGTGGGGACATCAGGCATCCTTGAGTCTTGAAACCCTCCCATACTGTCAAGGCATGTTTCTAGTCTAACCATGTCAAATTTCGATGCATACATGCACAGTTTGAAGAAATTTCAACATTGGACCCATTCACTGCTCACTATGTGAGGTCGATGCAAAATGACATTGGTGATGGGTGTATTGGAAGTGCCATGACATTTCAAGAGAGTTCCAACAAATATTCTATATATGGAAATACCGAATGATGACAATGAGACATCCATTATATTGAACATTGATGAAAACATGGACGATCTCGAATATTATGCGAGGACATCAAACATACATAAGTCTTGAAACCCTCCCATACCATCAAGGTAACTATCTATTCTAACCATGTCAAATTTCAATGCATACGAGAACAGATTGAAAACATTTCAACGTTGGCCCCATTCACTTCTCACTGTGCAAGTTCGATGGAAGAAATTTGTGATGGGTGTATTGAAAGTTCCATGTCAAATTTCAAGATGGTTCTAACAACGATTCTATAGAAGGGAATGACGAATGATGACAATGAGACGTGCACACTGAATGTTGATGTGAATGTGGACGATCTCAAATATTATGTGGGGACATCATACACCCTTGAGTCTTGAAACCCTCCCATACCGTCAAGGCATGTGTCTAGTCTCACCATGTCAAATTGTGACACATATAGTTACATATTGAAGAAATTTCAAAGTTGGCCCCATTCGCTGCTCACTATGTGGGGTCCGTGCATGACATTTTTGGTGGGTGAATTGGAAGTTCCATGACATTTCATGAAAGTTCCAACAAAGATTTTATAGATGGCAATGACAAATGATGACAATGAGACGTTCATTATGAACATTGATGAAAACATGGATGATCTCAAAGATTATGTGGGGACATCAGACATCCTTGAGTCTTGCAACCCTCCCATACCATCAACACATGTGTCTAGTCTAACCATGTCAAATTTCGATGCACAAGCTGAAGAAATTTCAACGTTGTCCCCATTCACTACTCATTGTGAGGGGTCAGTGGAAGACAATATTTGTGATGGGTGTATTGGAAGTTCCATGGCATTTCAAGAGATCAGTTCCACAAAAGATTCTACATATGGAAATGACGGATAACAAAAACGAAATGTGGACAATCTCAATGATTATGTGTAGGGTCGATGGATGTCATTAATCCCTTGACCATATATAATCCCTAATCAATTAATCATTAAACTACCTAACCCCTAAGCCCCAAATCCATTAGTAGGGATGATTTTAAGGATGGAAATTTATTTTATAATCTAGAAACCTTGGCGAATCTTACTAATCCTTCATATGACAACTATAAATGTTTGGCGATATTTTTGTAAAAATATTCAAATTTATAAGGATTTTATATAGTTTGTATAAAAGTTTTGCAATTTTTAAGGTACAATAATTTTATCCTATAGAATTTGGGCAAATCATTTTTAGAATAACAAACATTTTTTGGGGAAAACCATGGAAAATTATCCCATGAGAGAAATTTAGCCCCTAAAATCATCCCTATCCATTAGCCATTGACCCTTAATCCCTTAAACTGTAACCCCTGATCCCTTAACCCTTAATCCCTTAAATGGTAACCCCTAATCCCTTAACCCTTAATCCCTTAAACGGTAACCCCTAATCCATGAACCCCTAATACCTAGACCTAAAATCCCTAAATAACCTAATCCCCAAAGCCCCTATCCACTTAACCCCAAAAATCTCAACAAAATTACTATTTAGGCACATTGGGAGTTAAATTGGAAGCCAAAATAGAAGCTAAAAAGGAAGCTAATCTGGAAGCTAAATTGGGAGCTAAATTGGAAGCTAAACTGAAAGATAATCTGGGAGAAAAAATGGGAGCTAAACTGGGAGCTACATAGGGAGCTAAACTGGGAGCTACACAGGGAGCTAAACTGGGAGCTAAAGTGGAAGATAAACTGGGAGCTAAACTGGGAGATAAATAAGGAGCTAAATTAGGCGCTAACTGCACCTCGTTTATCGCCCAATTTTGTTTCTCTATGCAAATAGCTCCATAAATAGTGCCGACTTTAGCAAAAAAATGGATAAAAATACATTAAAATAGCTAGTGGAAGCAAAAAACGGAGCTAAAAAGGGAGCTAATCACAGGGATTTGTTGTAGTGCTCATCAGGGACATGCACTAAGAATGAAAAGGAGCAGACCACTCTAATACCACTGATCCATATCATTTTTTAGGAATAATATGAAGGAATAAATAGAATAGAGATATAACAAAACAATACACAGATATATGGCAAGGAACACAGTAATACAATAAATTTCAGATTCTATTAATGACTATCTGAAATAAAAAAGACTGTAAAATGCAAAAACACACAAGATAGCTAGAATGGTGGTAGCCTATCTCTGAGAATAGATGTGTCATATAAACTCATTCACACGAACTTGATTACAATGAGGCTCCAAAGGCCTTTCTAACATAAAGAATAAATGAGAAAATCCTAAACATCAAAAAAATCTAAGCCTAATAGATGAAGCTCCAAAAGTCATGTGGGCCCCGATGGGGTAAGTTGGTACATCAAATTCCCGTGGTCGCAACTTTTGCATACGAGCTTCGTTTTAGGCACACGATAGTTCATTGCAAATAACTATTCAAGGACTACACATTTTCCCATCACATTGTGGCTAACACCTATAGTGTGATAGTGTCATGCCCAAAAAATGTTGTTTAGGGCCCAAAATGGCCCTTAAAGTTTAGGACACGAAAAGCTATATAAAAACTTCCAAAATGGAAATTGGTCTTTGATCCATTGGAATAGGTGGGTGGACCCTGAATCCACTTGGATCAACTCGACAATTTTATGAACATCTACACTACATATTTGAAAAATCCATTTTGTCTTACAAGGTCATATTTTCTATTATCAGGTATTGTTTTTTGGGTATTGATATGGTGAGCACTTTCAATATATGCACCGGTCTTAGTTCCTCCTCTAGTGAGAATGTTAATATTTTACTCTTTTACCTCAACTAAAAATATAGGTTCATAATTGATCAAATTGGCCCCTCTTTTCCTTGCAGGATCTTCCCACTTGGAAATCATATCTGGACAATCTTCGGTGGAGTGGGAATTATTTCTGTAGTGGGAACACCATGGTCTTCTTGGGAGCAGACACTCCCTTGTGAGATTACCTTTCTCATAAAAGTTGTAAGAACGACCTGGTCCCTTCTCGCAAGTCCATCCAACTTTGAAATTTCCTCCCCCTCGACGGCCTCCTTCGAACCCTTGAGGAGTTTCATTGACTCTAAATGAAGAACATTCTAATATGTCAGTGAGAGAATCCATAGATCTGCATTTGTTGATAGAATGAGTAGGGGACCCACATAATTCAAAATATATTGTATTCAGAATAGAGGTGTATTTTTGTAGAGTAGGGAATTTCCTAGGGGAGTGCCCCCGACTTCTACAAATATCGCAATACTCATTTCTTTCTCTTCCTTGATGATTTGAGAAAGCATGGTATTGAACATGGCCATGAAATGGCACTATAGTGGAAACTTTTGCAACTCCTCTCGATGGTCCTACTGGTGGAGTTGTCATTTGGTGATGAGGGGGTCCTATACCACTATTGGAGAATACCTGGTTCCCATATAGATCCCCTTTTCCTCCAATAGATCACTCCTACCATCCTCCTCAGATAGCATCTACAAATCTCCTATTCACAAAAGAAACAATGGTGTATTTCATCTATATGTATGCTCCTAACCTCACACATCAAGGGGCATTTATTATCACTGGAAAATTTCTCACAAGCATTAGAGACAATGGTTGAAGAAAATATCAGCACAAACACAACATGCTTCCACAATTTACAGAAAATATTTCAACAAGATTCCAAAACTATATAAAATACACATGAAATTATGTGGAGTTCTACCAAATTCAATGCCCGCACATCCGCGTGAGTCATCAAAGATTGGGATGTGATTTTTGTGCATCTTGCATGATTGTCCCTGAAGAAACCCATGTTGATGTGGAAATGGTGCATTTAAGAAATTGTTCAGGCCTCAACCACTTCCAGGTTGAGGTGAACGAAGACAAGACCCCAAGATCAACCCAAAATCTCTCCTTAGAATGATTGAAAGGATGGGATTTACCTCCAAAATCCTCCCATTCACACGTGGAACATGTTATGTAATATATTTCTATGGTCCTATAAATACCTGTCCATTGTATGCTAAAAATGAAGGAATTCATTGTATTTTTATGCTTCCCATTTTCTCTTAGAGAAGCCACCTATTCTCTTGAGAGATAATTGAGAAATCAAAGCATTTGGTAATCTTCTCACCTCTTGAGAAACTTGACCAAGAATTTCTTCACCATTGTTAGTCATAGATAGGAGAGTAAAGATCTATTTTGGGGGGACTCAAGATCCCTCCCAAGGATGAATAGGGTATCGATTGTCCCACTTTTCTCCTTTAGTGTTCTCAATTCAAGGATCACTTTCCATTTGGGTATTTATATCCTGTGTCAATTTCATGCATATTTTAGAATTTACATGTTTTTAGTTTTCTTTCATTTCTTGGTTATTTGTTTTTTTGTTTACTATCTTGTGGATTCACTAATCTACTAATAGTTTTTTGGTTGTCTTATTGGTCCAAAAAGGCATCTAAAGGACTCTCTTTTTCTCACCCAAGTGACCAAAATGACCCAACATTGAGGGAAGTTGATTCTTCTAGTATGGAACCAAATCTCCTATGAGATATAGGTCGTCATGACCCCCACATCCTCATCCTTTTTTCCATCGACAACAAACTTCATTTGATCATCTGTCAGATATGGAATCACAGTCTTTGTATATTTCCACAATACTTTACTCTTCAACAAGGTTTCCATATATGGTGCCTAAATAGCATAATTTGATCCATTCATAATAAGGGGATTGATATTTGAAGCCATATTCAATATTTAACAAATTTGATGTGTTTCTATAGGTTACAATTATCAAATGACTGACCCAGAGTCAATCACAAACAAATCCAACTTAGAAATATTTGCATACAATAGGAGAGGTCTGAACCAGTCACTTCGATACCATGTTGGGAATTAGGTGTAACCTAATACGAAACAAATTAACAGAATTATAGACAATCAAAGAGGAATAACTTCAAATAATATTTGCGATGTCTAAATACATTGTTACATCATTCAAGCACAACACATTGTGATCAAAACATCACAATCCATATTATAAATAATGTCTCTCATCTCAATGATATACATTGTGTACATAAAATGACCCATCGAGTCCTCTATTTGTAGTTTCAAGATCTAACCAAATTTTTAGAAATCGAGAAGATCTTGTCCAAATATAACAATTGATGGCTAGAGTTGACTCCATCAAATTTGTGTTTTTGATTTGATTCATAAAAATTTTTAAACCCGGCCATCCATGCATCCAACTCATATTTGATTACTCAATTGGTCGATCCATTGACCTACTATCTTCAATTTCTAGTTGAATTTCCAACCAATAGGCTAATCAACTACTCAACCAGCTGATGTTGACTTATTGTCGATCACCCAACCAATTGTTTCCAGTTGTTGGCCAATCGCCCAACTGAGAGATTCCATGAGAATTATTTCCTTTACTTATCTTCCAACTATTTCATTTATATTTTATGTTCCTCCAGATCCTTCCTCTCCTTTTCTTAATATTCTTTCCTCCTTTTCTCTAAAAAATTTTGCTTCCTCTTATCTACTTCTGCATCTCTTATTTGTTTGGCAAGTTATTCTTGAGAAATATCTCCTTCCTTCTTCCTCTTGAGTTCTTCCTCTGTCTTCCTTTGAAGTTCTTTTTCTTATAGAATATTATATTTTCTCCTTGCATGACTTTACACTCATGTTCTTCCTTTATCCTTTATTCCTCTGCTTTTCTTTCTTCCTTTTTTTTTCTTGATTCATCTACTTCCTTGCTTGAAACAACTCTTTGAATTATGATCTTCATTTTCTCCTCTAGTCAAGGAGCCAAAAATAGTTACATTTGGATTGGCCTTCCTTTTTTCCACCTCTTGCTAATATTATGCATTCTTTGTGAAGATCTATTCCTGCCACTTTTCATGTGCATAGGGACAAGTAATTGATACATTTTCAACATGTTTTAGTACTAAACCTTTGGGATAATGCCTCTTAAAAGTACCAGTCTTGAATCTATATTCTATATGTATTTGTCCTTCTTGCTTCGCATGTTTGGTATCTTCGAAAAAATAGTACCCAATTTGAAAGTTGTAAGGTATAAATATTCTTTTCTTATTCTTCACCAAAGTAGTGTTGAAACATTGCATAATGGATTGATAAAATATTTCACTGAACACCAAACTTTCCAGGACATAGGATGGAAAGTGGTGGGGTGGACAAGTTGCTCCATAGATTCATAGATACATGTGTTTCTACTCAAAATACCAATTTTCAATGTATCCAATAACTTTCTTAGATTGTTTAGACAGTTAAGGGAATTCTTTCCTAAATATAAGGGTGTACAAGTGTACTATAAAGAAATCATAGATTAAATAATATAACCTCTTATACTTATTATCCCATAACATGTAGAAGTAAACATGTATAGGAGGTTCTCATATTTTCCAGTTGAGCGACAATATGGGGAAATAATTATTTTCACATATTATGTCAAACAAAAAGGAAGCCATGTGAAATGAGGATACCATACCTAGCTCAGGATTTTGGCTTGTTCTATTTTGGTGATGAGTTGCTTGGATATTATGGCTCCCATTTGAACCTTTTCCCCTACATGGATATGGTGCAAGATAACTAAATCCATCCTTTCATAAACTAGGAGCAATCATTTTCCCCATACAAACTACACAGTAATATCATAAGGCACATGTAGGACCCCTGCATACCAATGGTAGGGTATCGACATCCTAAACTATTGAAGAAATTGTTATCCTCTTTCCATCAGTATTCCAAAATTTTGTTCACATCGTATTTTTGATAAAAGGAATCCCAAAAATATTTATTAAGAAAATCATTGGGCTCATGAAATTTGTAATATCTAGTAACATCCTGTGGGAGTAAGGCTTTGATGCACTCTCCCTTCTTGTTACTAATTAGACAAATTTCTATAATCCATGTGGTTTATGATCCACTCTATTAATTCAATACAAGGAAACATTGGTCCCCTTGTTGCATATGGGTGTAACTTGGAGCACCTACTGTTTTAAAGGACCTCATCATCTACCACTCTGAGATCAAGGTCATTGTGTGGTGTTGATTTTAAGTAATTATGATCCTTAAATTTAATAAAAAGGTCCTTCCACCTAGGGATATGGACTTATGGGATAGTGATTCTAGTGCTAGGCTCTTTGTCTCCATATAAAGGTATCTATATATAGAATTTATTCAGGTATAACTTGGTGACATATTCTACTCCCTTCATAGTATGTGCTTCCCCTCCCTGAGCCGATGATGAGATAGACCCCTCTTATGGTTCTTTTCCCCTTGTTATGGTTTCTTCAGAGCTTTCCAAACAAAAGTATTACTCAAAGGAATTTACCTGAAACCATCAACATTTAGTAACATGAGCTGGTATTTATTATCCAATAATCGATTAGGCCAAGGAGAAGGATGAAACTATGAATTTTTCCTGACCTTACAAATAATTGATGCCATTACCAGCATGACTAGTACCACTATCTAGAAATAAGATAGGAAACCAAACTTTTTCTTTTGTGGAGGATATTGATCAAACAATACTTCCAATTTGTAGAGGAGACGATTCTTATCGCTAAGAAAATTGAATGATTTCATTTTTTGAATGGGTTTCTATGACATGAGAGATAGATATGAGGGTAAGAAAAGGAATCAAATTTTGATCGTGACGATCGGATTTTGCAAATATTTCTTTATTAAATGTTATCAGCATGTCTCTATTGAGGGGTTTGGATTCCATTTTTCTCAACAGTAGGAATCACACCTGAATATGAGGCCCAATGGGAAAATTACACTCTTGTTCATTTCAAATAGTGTGATTATCCAGTTTAATAGTATGACAATTGTTCGATGGGATTTAAGATTTGTTGGTTTTATCCCTTTGATATTTCTCTATTTTTGGAAAAGGTTTTCTTGTCATTTTTTTTAGAAAATAATTATGATTAAAGACTATGGGGTTCATGAGAAATACAACCAATCAAGCAAAATAAATTATGCAGAATAATGCAATTCCTCTTAAAGATAACTTCTTAGAAGAAACCTAGTCATAAATAACAAATAAATTGATCTATATTCTCCCTAGGAATACTTCTCTGGAAAAATTAGATAACACTTGTTACACATGCATGTATATAGCTATCTAGAGACTTGTCAATTGATTAATAAATAATTCTAAATTTATTAATCAATGAATTAAAGCTTCGACATACATCGATATGAAAATTTAAACAAAAGATAAGATATCAATGAAAGTAATATTCAAGATTCACGAGATAGCTTGGTAAAAATAACGTCTTACTAGGTGTCGATACAAAGACGACAAAATGTAGAACAATCCACACTATAATTTCATATCACTCAATGGTTTCAACATAATTTCAGGCTCCAGCGGAGCTTCATATTAACTCATAAATAATTCTTGAACAAAATAAATAAAAAAATGTTATTATTTCCAAAGGTTCTTTCTATTGGGATTACCTTCTTATTATACAAATTTAAAAACTAAAGAAACATCCACCTCAGTGGATTAAAACATATAGATAGTATCTTGAGTCATGACAACTTGGGTGATCTAGGTGTCCTTGGGATTGCATTCTCATCCATGTAGTTGACCCTTCTGTAAATTTTGGCACAAGTATCACCGAAATGGAATCGATGTTGATCCATCAGCATGCTTAACTCATGTTTTTTGTCACAGAATCATAGTGTACTTTTGCATTCTACCAATCGGTTGCTCCATCCGTTTGATGATCCTAAATTTATCGATGAAATATTTTTTCATGTGACTTCATTCTACAATGACTATCTTACTGATTTCATCCTTATGTTTTTTGATTGATTGTTGCAAATAAATTCATACTTCATCAATCGATCGAAATTCTATAGAAGAGCCGAAAATTGGTAATTGAATATATTACATTAACTAGTTTAACTTCTCCCAAATCTAGTGGAAATATTCCCACTCTTCCTCCACTTTATCTCTGGGATCATTTGCAATATTATACCAATGTTTAGTTATTGAGTGCATTTGATCTAACTGCTCATCTGATAAAAACTCGATATGGTGGTCCTCTTCTCCTTTTTCTTTCTATACTACTCAGATGAACTCAACTTTCTCCAAGGTGTCAACTCCTTTCTCTTCCCACTGAAGCACTTCCTTATAAGTGATCCCAAATAACAAGGACTCCTTCTGGAGAGAAATCGCCTTCATTACTAAGTCTTCTTGCACCTTAAGGTGTTTTTCATGTACCTATAGTAGGTATTTATTTAAGTTTGTTACCCCTCCATGCTCTTGATGATATTGCACTTGGTGTTTAAGGGAGGATATTTCAATCCTAGCTTGCTCCAACTCTTTCTTCCATAATATCCTTCTTGGTGTCTATTATGACCTCTTCTAAGGTGCACAACACATTTTTGTCCAGTTTGGTTTCCCTTTTTCAATGAGTCCTCTTGACTATATATTTTTTCTTTTTATCATAAGATAAAGACTCCAAGTCATCCACATTCTCCACTAGTTGAGGAATGGGATGATCACCCTGGGACAATATATTACTTAGACTTATAGGATTATAAAATTGATATGATATAAGGTCCTGATTTATTTCTTTGGCCAAAGAATCCTTTCTTACATATATTTATTTCTCACTCGTCTTCTTATCATTGGTGGTAGTTTCTTGGGTTTTATCTTGGGTTTCCTCATTCGTCTTTTGTCCCAGAGATGATGACCTATCTAGAAAAATTTCATCTGGCTTCTCAATATCTCCATCATCCTTTGGAACTTGCTCAGGGGTGGTGCTAGTGTCTCATTTCATTTCCTCAACATGCTCTGTGTTTTCTCCACCTATGTAATTGTCTTTAGTCTGGTTGTTTTGTTGCTCATCACCTATCATAGTAACATTGTTAAGAACCAAATATCAAAATAGCATAAAAACCTCAGAATAAGTACTCAACACCTTGAAAAGGAGAGAATTTCAGATAATAAGGCTCTTCGAGGGGGAAGCCTCCTTATACACCCCATAAATTTACAAATACAAGATGATTCCAAATGAAAACATCTCCTTGGTATATATAGAAGACTAGGAGGTACAATTACAACTAATGGACCCAAGACAACATAAATAAAATAAAAATAATAATGTAACATGCCCCAATTAAGGGGTAATGTACCACTATTTAGGGCTTAAAATGCCCCTCCCCTTCAGAAAAGTGTTGTCTGCAACACTTGGATAATTTTGGATGCTTCTATATAAAAGACCCATCTTCCCAAGTGGAATATTCAACAGGTAGTTTCTTACACTTAATGAGATACTCTTAAATGGATCTATTCCTCAGCTAGTGAATTCTTGTGTCAGTGATAGCTTATGGCTCCAACATGATTTTTCCTTCCTCTTCAAGTTCTGGAAATATAGTTTAAACTAGAATCTTGTCACCTATAACCTTATTTAAGCATGAAACATGGAAAACTGGATGTACTTGTGAAGATGTAGAAAACTCCAATTTGTATGCCATAGTACCAATCTTTTGCAACACCTTATAAGGGCCATAGTATTTTGGTGATAATTTATTATCCTTCTTAGCTTTTTTGAGGGACATTTGTTTATATGGTTGTAGTCTTAAAAATACCCAATCCCCTACTTCAAAACTTATTTCACTGCAATGTTTATCTTCTTGTTGTTTCATGCGATTTTCTGCCATGGTCAGGCTGTCCTTTAAGAGTTGGAGAACTTGGTTTTGATGCTCAATGTGATCTTCCATTGCTTGAAAATTATATTTTTATTTTAGAGAAGAAGTGATGGGTGGTGGGTGATGTCCATAGAGTGCCATAAATGGTGTCATTTTTGTTGCAGTATGAAAGGAAGTGTTATACCACCATTCTTCCAAGGGTAACCACTTGGACCATTGATTTTGTTTATCAGAGAAAAAACAACGAAGGTATCCTTCCATAAACTTCTCATTGTCTCAGTTTGTCCATCAGATTGAGGATGATAAGATTAGCTATGAGCCAATTGAGTACCCAAACAAGAAAACAATTATGTCCAAAAGTGTCCAGTGAAGATGGCATCTATGTCACTTACAATAATCTTTGGGCTTCTATGTAGATTTTGAATTGTCCCCATGAATGCAATGGAAACTGTATTGGATTTGACAGGACGAGAGAGTGTACAAAAGTGTGTGTACTTGGTCAGTCTATCAAAAATCACCATGATGACAATCTTTCCTTCATACTTCGGTAACCCTGTGATGAAATCCATGGAAACCTCCTCCCAGCACTTACTTGGGATGGCTAGTGGTTTTAAAAGACCTGGGGTCTTAATGTTTTCCACCTTATTTTGTTGGTAAACGAAAATTTTTGACACAAACCTTTGAACATCAGTTTAAGGCCATCCCAAAAAAAATTCTTCTTGACATTGTGGTAGGTTTTCAAAAATCCTGAGTGCCATCCTACCAAAGAGGTGTGCAATTCCAAGAGTACCTTTTGTTTGAGTTGGGAGCTCTTACATAAATATAAGAGATATTTGTACCATAATGAATCATTTTTGCATGTAAATGTATTTGATGCACTAGAATCTTGCTGCAACCTTTGAATGAGAGTCCACACTTTTTCGTCATTCTTCCATTCATTCCTTGTTTCTATTATCCAATCAGGTTGTATGATCAAGATAGCACAGAGAAAGGCCTCAACATATTCATCCTTTCTTGAGAGTGCATCTACCACAACATTTTTCTTCCCTTTTTTGTAGATGATTTCAAAATCATAACCCAACATCTTGGTCACCCATTTTTGTTTTTCTTCTGAATATAGTCATTGTTCCAAGAAGTATTTAAGACTATCATGATTGTTATCACTGAAATTTCGTCCGCACAGGGCGACAAGAACTCAACATCATCAACA
>JASDQU010307855.1:17013-29541 GCA_032191745.1 Picea mariana
CTAATCCTTCATATGACAACTATAAATGTTTGGCGATATTTTTGTAAAAATATTCAAATTTATAAGGATTTTATATAGTTTGTATAAAAGTTTTGCAATTTTTAAGGTACAATAATTTTATCCTATAGAATTTGGGCAAATCATTTTTAGAATAACAAACATTTTTTGGGGAAAAACCATGGAAAATTATCCCATGAGAGAAATTTAGCCCCTAAAATCATCCCTGTCCATTAGCCATTGACCTTTAATCCCTTAAACTGTAACCCCTGATCCCTTAACCCTTAATCCCTTAAATGGTAACCCCTAATCCCTTAACCCTTAATCCCTTAAACAGTAACCCCTAATCCATGAACCCTTAATCCCTAGACCTAAAATCCCTAAATAACCTAATCCCCAAAGCCCCTATCCACTTAACCCCAAAAATCTCAACAAAATTACTATTTAGGCACATTGGGAGTTAAATTGGAAGCCAAAATAGAAGCTAAAAAGGAAGCTAATCTGGAAGCTAAACTAGGAGCTAATCTGGAAGCTAAACTGGGAGCTAAACTGGAAGCTAAACTAGAAGATAAACTGGGAGCAAAAATGGGAGCAAAAATGGGAGCTAAACTGGGAGCTACACAGGGAGCTAAACTGGGAGCTAAAGTGGAAGCTAAAGTGGGAGCTAAACTGGGAGATAAATAAGGATCTAAAATAGGCGCTAACTGTGCCTCGTTTATCGCCCAGTTTTGTTTCTCGGTGCAAATATCTCCATAAATAGCATCGACTTTAGCAAAAAAATGGATAAAAATACATTAAAATAGCCAGTGGAAGCAAAAAACAGAGCTAAAAAGGGAGCTAATCGCAGGGATTTGTTGTAGTGCTTGTCAGGGACATGCACTAAGAATGACAAGGAGCAGACCGCTCTGATACCACTAATCCATATCATTTTTTAGGAATGATATGAAGGAATAAATAGAATAGAGATATAACAAAACAATACACAGATATATGGCAAGGAACACAGTAATACAATAAATTTCAGATTCTATTAATGACTATCTGAAATAAAAAAGACTGTAAAATGCAAAAACACACAAGATAGCTCGAATGGTGGTAGCTTATACCTGAGAATAGATGTGTCATATACACTCATTCACACGAAATTGATTACAATGAGGCTCCAAAGGCCTTTCTAACATAAAGAATAAATGAGAAAATCCTAAACATCAAAACAATCTAAGCCTAAGAGATGAAGCTCCAAAAGTCGTGTGGGCCCCGATGGGGTAAGTTGGTACATCAAATTCTTGTGGTCGTAACTTTTGCATACAAGATTTGTTTTAGGCACACGATAGTTCATTACAAATAACTATCCAAGGACTACACATTTTTCCATCACATTGTGGCTAGCACCTATAGTGTGATAGTGTCATGCCCAAAAAATGTTGTTTAGGGCCCAAAATGGCCCTAAAAGCTTAGGACACGAAAAGCTATATAAAAACTTCCAAAATGGAAATTGGTCTTTGATCCAGTGGAATAGGTCAGTGGACCCTAAATCCACTTGGATCAACTTGACAATTTTATGAACATCTACACTGCATATTTGAAAAATCCATTTTGTCTTACAAGGTCATATTTTCTATTATCAGGTATTGTTTTTTGGATATTGATCTGGTGAGCACTTTCAATAAATGCACTGGTCTTAGTTCCTCCTCTAGTGAGAATGTTAATATTTTACTCTTTTACCTCAACTAAAAATATAGGTTCATAATTGATCAAATTGGCCCCTCTTTTCCTTGCAGGATCTTCCCACTTGGAAATCATATCTGGACAATCTTTAGTGGAGTGGGAATTATTTCTATAGTGGGAACACCATGGTCTTCTTAGGAGCAGACACTCCCTTGTGAGATTAATTTTCTCATAAAAGTTGTAAGAACGACCTGGTCCCTTCTCGTAAGTCCATCCAACTTTGAAATTCCCTCCCCCTCGACGGCCTCCTTCGAACCCTTGAGAAGTTTCACTGACTCTAAATGAAGAACATTCTAATATGTCAGCGAGAGAATCCATAGATCTGCATTTGTTGATAGAATGAGTAGGGGAATGACATAATTCAAAATATATTGTATTCAGAACAGAGGTGTATTTTTGTGGAGTAGGGCATTTCCTAGGGGAGTGCCCCCAACTTCTACAAATAGCGCAATACTCATTTCTTTCTCTTCCTTGATGATTTGAGAAAGCATGGCAATGAAATGGCACTATAGTGGAAACTTTTCCAACTCCTCCAGATGGTCCTACTGGTGGAGTTGTCATTTGGTGATGAGGGGATCTTGTACCACTATTGGAGAATACCTGGTTCCCATATAGATCCCCTTTTCCTCCAACAGATCACTCCTACCATCCTCCTCGGATAGCATCTACAAATCTCCTATTCACAAAAGAAACAATGGTGTATTTCATCTATATGTATGCTCCTAACCTAACACATCAAGGGGCATTTATTATCACTGGAAAATTTCTCACAAGCATTAGAGACAATGGATGAAGAAAATATTAGCACAAACACAACATACTTCCACAATTTACAGAAAATATTTCAACAAGATTCCAAAACTATATAAAATACCCATGAATTTATGTGCAGTTCTACCAAATTTAACGCCCGCACATCCGCGTGAGTCAGCAAAGCTTGGGATGTGCATTTTGTGCATCTTGCGTGATTGTCCCTAAAGAAACCCATGTTGATGTGGAAATGGTGCATTTAAGAAATTGTTCAGGCCTCAACCACTTCAAGGTTGAGGTGAATGAAGACAAGACCCCAAGATCAACCCAAAATCTCTCCTTAGGATGATTGAAAGGATGGGATTTACCTCCAAAGGCCTCCCATTCACACGTGGAACATGTTATGTAATATATTTCTATGGTCCTATAAATACATGTCCATTGTATGCTAAAAATGAAGTAATTTATTGTATTTTTATGCTTCCCATTTTCTCTTAGAGAAGCCACCTATTCTCTTGAGAGATAATTGAGAAATCAAAGCATTTGGTAATCTTCTCACCTCTTGAGAAACTTGACCAAGAATTTCTTCACCATTGTTAGTCATAGATAGGAGAGTAAAGATCTATTTTTGGGGGACTCAATATCCCTCCCAAGTATGAATAGGGTATTGATTGTCCCACTTTTCTCCTTTAGTGTTCTCAATTCAAGGATCAATTTCCATTTGGGTATTTATATCCTGTGTCAATTTCATGCATATTTTAGAATTTACATGTTTTCAGTTTGCTTTCATTTCTTGGCTATTTGTTTTGTTGTTTACTATCTTGTGGATTCACTAATCTACTAATATCTTTTTGGTTGTCTTATTGGTCCAACAAGGCATCTAAAGGACTCCTTTTTTCTCACCCAAGTGACCAAAATGACCCAACATTGAGGGAATTTGATTCTTCTAGTATGGAACCAAATCTCCTGTGAGATATAGGTCGTCATGACCCCCACATCCTCATCCTTCTTTCCATCGACAACAAACTTCATTTGATCATCTATCAGATATGGAATCACAGTCTTTGTATATTTTCACAACACTTTACTCTTCAACAAGGTTTCCATATATGGTGCCTAAATAGCATAATTTGATCCATTCATAATAAGGGGATTGATATTTGAAGCCATATTCAATATTTAACAAATCTGATGTGTTTCTATAGGTTACAATTATCAAATGACTGACCCAGAGTCAATCACAAACAAATCCAACTTAGAAATATTTGCATACAATAGGAGAGGTCTAAACCAATCACTTTGATACCATGTTGGGGATTAGGTGTAACCTAATACGAAACAAATTGACATAATTATAGACAATCGAAGAGGAATAACTTCAAATAATATTCACGATGTCTAAATACATTGTTACATCATTTAATCACAACACATTGTGATCAAAACATCACAATCCATATTATAAATAATGTCTCTCATCTCAATGATATACATTGTGTACATAAAATGACCCATCAAGTCCTCTATTTGTAGTTTCAAGATCTAACCAAATTTCTATAAATCGAGAAGATCTTGTCCAAATATAACAATTGATGGCTAGAGTTGACTCCATCAAATTTGTGTTTTCGATTTGATTCATGAAATTTTTTAAACCCGACCATCCATGCATCTAGCTCATATTTGATTACTCAATTGGTCGATCCATTGACCTACCATCTTCAATTTCTAGTTGAATTTCCAACCAATAGGCTAATCAACTACTCAACCAACTGATGTCAACTTATTGTCGATCGCCCGACCAACTGTTTCCAGTTGTTGGCCAATCACCCAACTGAGAGATTCCATGAGAATTATTTCCTTTACTTATCTTCCAACTATTTCATTTATATTTTATGTTCCTCCAGATCCTTCCTCTCCTTTTCTTAATATTCTTTCCTCCTTTTCTCTAAAAAATCTTGCTTCCTCTTATCTACTTCTGCATCTCTTATTTGTTTGGCAAGTTATTCTTGAGAAATATCGCCTTCCTTCTTCCTCTTGAGTTCTTCCTCTATCTTCCTTTGAAGTTCTTGTTCTTATAGAATATTATATTTTCTCCTTGCATGGCTTTACACTCATGTTATTCCTCTGCTTTTCTTTCTTCCTTTTTTTTTCTTGATTCATCTACTTCCTTGCTTGAAACAACTCTTTTAATTACAATCTTCATTTTCTCCTCTAGTCAAGGAGCCAAAAATAGTTACATTTGGATTGGCCTTCCTTTTTTCCACCTCTTGCTAATATTATGCATTCTTTGTGAAGATCTATTCCTGCCACTTTTCATGTGCATAGGGACAAGTAATTGACACATTTTCAACATGTTTGAGTACTAAACCTTTGGGATAATGCCTCCTAAAAGTACCAGTCTTGAATCTATATTCTATATGTATTTGTCCTTCTTGCTTCGCATGTTTGGTATCTTCAAAAAAATAGTACCCAATTTGAAAGTTGTAAGGTATGAATATTCTTTTCTTATTCTTCACCAAAGTAGTGTTGAAACATTGCATAATGGATTGATAAAATATTTCACTGAACACCAACCTTTCCAGGACATAGGATGGAAAGCAGTGGGGTGGACAAGTTGCTCCATAGATTCATAGATACATGTGTTTCTACTCAAAATACCAATTTTCAATGTATCCAATAACTTTCTTAGATTGTTTAGACAGTTAAGGGAATTCTTTCCTAAATATAAGGGTGTACAAGTGTGCTATAAAGAAATCATAGATTAAATAATATAACCTCTTATACTTATTATCCCATAACATGTAGAAGTAAACATGTATAGGAGGTTCTCATATTTTCCAGTTGAGTGACAATATGGGGAAAGAATTATTTTCACATATTATGTCAAACAAAAAGGAAGCCATGTGAAATGAGGATACCACACCTGGCTCAGGGTTTTGGCTTGTTCTATTTTGGTGATGAGTTGCTTGGATATTATGGCTCCCCATTTGAACCTTTTCCCCCACATGGATATGGTGCAAGCTAACTGAATCCATCCTTTCATAAACTAGGAGCAATCATTTTCCCCATACAAACTACACAGTAATATCATAAGGCACATGTAGGACTTCTACATACCAGTGGTAGGATATCGACATCCCGACCTATTGAAGAAATTGTTATCCTCTTTCCATCGGTTTTCCAAAATTTTGTTCACATCATATTTTTGATAAAAGGAATCCCAAAATTATTTATTAATAAAATCATTGGGCTCATGGAATTTGTAATATCTAGTAACATCCTGTGGGAGTAAGACTTTGATGCACTCTCCCTTCTTGTTACTAATTAGACAAATTTCTATAATCCATGTGGTTTATGATCCACTCTATTAATTCAATACAAGGAAACATTGGTCCCCTTGTTGCATATGGGTGTAACCTGGAGCACCTAATGTTTTAAAGGATATCATCATCTACCACTCTGAGATCAAGGTCATTGTGTGGTGTTGATTTTAAGTAATTATGATCCTTAAATTTAATAAAAAGGTCCTTCCACCTAGGGATATGGACTTATGGGATAGTGATTCTAGTGCTAGGCTCTTTGTCTCCATATAAAGGTATCTATATATAGAATTTATTCAGGTATAACTTGGTGACATATTCTACTCCCTTCATAGTATGTGCTTCCCCTCCCTGAGCCGATGATGAGATAGACCCCTCTTATGGTTCTTTTCCCCTTGTTATGGTTTCTTTAGAGCTTTCCAAAAAAAAGTATTACTCAGAGGAATTTACCTGAAACCATCAACATTTAGTAACATGAGATGGTATTTATTATCCAATAATTGATTAGGCCAAGGAGAAGGATGAAACTATGAATTTTTCCTGACCTTACAAATAATTGATGCCATTACCAGCGTGACTAGTACCACTATCTAGAAATAAGATAGGAAACCAAACTTTTTCTTTTGTGGAGGATATTGATCAAACAATACTTCCAATTTGTAGAGGAGACGATTCTTATCGCTAAGAAAATTGAATGATTTCATTTTTTGAATGGATTTCTATGACATGAGAGATAGATATGAGGGTAAGAAAAGGAATCAAATTTTGATCGTGACAATCGGATTTTGCAAATATTTCTTTGTTAAATGCTATCATCATGTCTCTATTGAGGGGTTTGGATTCCATTTTTCTCGACAGTAGGAATCACACCTGAATATGAGGCCCAATGGGAAAATTACACTCTTGTTCATTTCAAATAGTGTGATTATCCAGTTTAATAGTATGACAATCGTTCGATGGGATTTAAGATTTGTTGGTTTTATCCCTTTGATATTTCTCTATTTTTGGAAAAGGTTTTCTTGTCGTTTTTTTTTAAGAAAATAATTATGATTAAATACTATGGGGTTCATGAGAAATACAACCAATCAAGAAAAATAAATCATGCAGAATAATGCAATTCCTCTTAAAGATAACTTCTTAGAAGAAACCTAGTCATAAATAACAAATAAATTGATCTATATTCTCCCTAGGAATACTTCTCTGGAAAAATTAGATAACAATTGTTACACATGAATGTATATAGCTATCTAGAGACTTGTCAATTGATTAATAAATAATGCTAAATTTATTAATCAATGAATTAAATCTTCGACATACATCGATATGGAAATTTAAACAAAAGATAAGATATCAATGAAAGTAATATTCAAGATTCACAAGATAGCTTGGTAAAAATAACATCTTACTAGGCGTCAATACAAAGACAACAAAATGTAGAACAATCCACACTGTAATTTCATATCACTCAATGGTTTCAACACAATTTCAGGCTCCAGCGGAGCTTTGTATTAACTCATAAATAATTCTTGAACACAATAAATAAAAAAATGTTATTATTTCCAAAGGTTCGTTCTATTGGGAGTACCTTCTTATTTATACAAATTTAAAAACTAAAGAAACATCCACCTCAGTGGATTAAAACATATAGATAGTATCTTGAGTTATGACAACTTGGGTGATCTAGGTGTCCTTGGGATTGCATTCTCATCCATGTAGTTGACCCTTCTGTAAATTTTGGCACAAGTATCACCAAAATGGAATCGATGTTGATCCATCAGCATGCTTAACTCATGTTTTTTGTCACAGAATCATAGTGTACTTCTGCATTCTACCAATCGGTTGCTCCATCCATTTGACGATCCTAAATTTATCGATGAAATATCTTTTCATGTGACTTCATTCTACAATGACTATCTTACTGATTTCATCCTTATGTTTTTTGATTGATTGTTGCAAATAAATTCATACTTCATCAATCGATCAAAATTCTATAGAAGAGTCGAAAGTTGGTAATTGAATATATTACATTAACTAGTTTAACTTTTCCCAAATCTAGTGGAAATATTCCCACTCTTCCTCCACTTTATCTCTGGGATCATTTGCAATATTATACCAATGTTTAGTTATTGAGTGCATTTGATCTAACTGCTCATCTGATAAAAACTCGATATGGTGGTCCTCTTCTCCTTTTTCTTTCTATACTACTCGGATGAACTCAACTTTCTCCAAGGTGTCAACTCCTTTCTCTTCCCACTGAAGCACTTCCTTATAAGTGATCCCAAATAACAAGGACTCCTTCTGGAGAGAAATCGTCTTCATTACTAAGTCTTCTTGCACCTTAAGGTGTTTTTCATGTACCTATAGTAGGTATTTATTTAAGTTTGTTACCCCTCCATCCTCTTGATGATATTGCACTTGGTGTTTAAGGGAGGATATTTCAATCCTAAATTGCTCCAACTCTTTCTTCCATAATTTCCTTATCCAAGGAGGCTTGTGCGATGCACAAGCTTGTTGAATAGATTTGACTGATATTAGCCTCCTTGGTGTCTATTATGACCTCTTCTGAGGTGAAAAACACATTTTTGTCCAGTTTGGTTTCCCTTTTTCAATGAGTCCTCTTGACTACATATTTTTTCTTTTTATCATAAGATAAAGACTCCAAGTCATCCACATTCTCCACTAGTTGAGGAATGGGATGATCACCCTGGGACAATATATTACTTAGACTTATAGGATTATAAAATTGATATGATATAAGGTCCTGATTTATTTCTTTGGCCAAAGGATCCTTTCTTACATATATTTATTTCTCACTCGTCTTCTTATCATTGGTGGTAGTTTCTTGGGTTTTATCTTGGGTTTCCTCATTCATCTTTTGTCCCAGAGATGATGACCTATCTAGAAAAATTTCATCTGGCTTCTCAATATGTCCATCATCCTTTGGAACTTGCTCAGGGGTGGTGCTAGTGTCTCATTTCATTTCCTCAACATGCTCTGTGTTTTCTCCACCTATGTAATTGTCTTTACTCTGGTTGTTTTGTTGCTCCTCACCTATCATAGTAACATTGTTAAGAACCAAATATCAAAATAGCATAAAAACCTTAGATTAAGTACTCAACGCCTTGAAAAGGAGAGAATTTCAGTTAATAAGGCTCTTCGAGGGGGAAGCCTCCTTATACACCCCATAAATTTACAAATACAAGATGATTCCAAATGAAAATGTCTCCTTGGTATATATAGAAGACTAGGAGGTACAATTGCAACTAATTGACCCAAGCCAACATAAATAAAATAACAATACTAATGTAACATGCCCCAATTAAGGGGTAATGTACCATTATTTAGGGCTTAAAATGCCCCTCCCCTTCAAAAAAGTGTTGTCTGCAACACTTGGATAATTTTGGATGCTTCTGTATAAAAGACTCATCTTCCCAAGTGGAATATTCAACAGGTATTTTCTTACACTTAATGAGATACTCTTAAATGGATCTATTCCTCAGCTAGTGAATTCTTGTGTTAGTGATAGCTTATGGCTCCAACATGATTTTTCCTTCCTCTTCAAGTTCTGGAAATATAGTTTGAACTGGAATCTTGTCACCTATAACCTTATTTAAGCATGAAACATGGAAAACTGGATGTACTCGTGAAGATGCAGAAAACTCCAATTTGTATGCCATAGTACCAATCTTTTGCAACACCTTATAAGGGCCATAGTATTTTGGTGATAATTTATTATCCTTCTTGGCTTTTTTGAGGGACATTTGTTTATATGGTTGTAGTCTTAAAAATACCCAATCCCCTACTTCAAAACTTATTTCACTACGATGTTTATCTTCTTGTTGTTTCATGCGATTTTCTGCCATGGTCAGGTTGTCCTTTAAGAGTTGGAGAACTTGGTTTTGATCCTCAATGTGATCTTCCATTGCTTGAAAATTATATTTTTATTTTAGAGAAGAAGTGATGGGTGGTGGGTGATGTCCATAGAGTGCCATAAATGGTGTCATTTTTGTTGTAGTATGAAAGGAAGTGTTATACCACCATTCTTCCAAGGGTAACCACTTGGACCATTGATTTTGTTTATCAGAGAAAAAACAACGAAGGTATCCTTCCATAAACTTCTCACTGTCTCAATTTGTCCATCAGATTGAGGATGATAAGAGTAGCTATGAGCCAATCGAGTACCCAAACAAGAAAATAATTATGTCCAAAAGTGTCCAGTGAAGATGGCATCTATGTCACTTATAATAATCTTTGGGCTTCTATGTAGATTTTGAATTGTCCCCATGAATGCAGTGGAAACTGTATTGGATTTGACAGGACGAGAGAGTGTAAAAAAGTGTGTGTACTTGGTCAGTCTATCAAAAATCACCATGATGACAATATCTCCTTCATACTTCAGTAACCCTGTGATGAAATCCATGGAAACCTCCCCCTAGCACTAACTTGGGATGGCTAGTGGTTTTAAAAGACCTAGGGTCTTAATGTTTTCCACCTTATTTTGTTGGTAAACGAAAAATTTTGACACAAACCTTTGAACATCAGTTTAAGGCCATCCCAAAAAAATTTCTTCTTGACATTGTGGTAGGTTTTCAAAAATCTTGAGTGCCATCCTACCAGAGAGGTGTGCAATTCCAAGAGTACCTTTTGTTTGAGTTGGGAGTTCTTACATAAATATAAGAGATATTTGTACCATAATGAATCATTTTTGCATGTAAATGTATCTAATGCACTAGAATCTTGTTGCAACCTTTGAATGAGAGTCCACACTTTTTCGTCATTCTTCCATTCATTCCTTGTTTCTATTATCCAATCAGTTTGGATGATCAAGATAGCACAGAGAAAGGCCTCAACATATTCATCCTTTCTTGAGAGTGCATCTGCCACAACATTTTTCTTCCCTTTTTTGTAGATGATTTCAAAATCATAACCCAACATCTTGGTCACCCATTTTTGTTTTTCTTCTAAAGATAGTAATTGTTCCAAGAAGTATTTAAGACTATCATGATCTTTTTTTACTTTGAAATTCCTACCTATTAGGTAAGGGTCCCATTGCTTCAATGCATGTAGTATTTCCATCATTTCCTTCAAATAAATGGGTTTGTGTAAGTCCTTTCCCTTGAGTGGTTGGATTTCAAAAGAAAGGGGCCTTCCTTATTGCATTTGAACAATACCAATGTCATTTCCCAAGGCATCACATTCCACAATAAAAAAAAAATTGAAGTTTGGTGTTGTCAAGACTATAATTTTTAAACCTGCGAAGTAAAGAAATGCATATAGATTCTTAAGAAAAAAAAAAATAATCAATGGCTCATTTACATAGTACACAAAGATTTATACCAGAAACCCTCAACCGGGGAAAACCTTTCTTATATTCATTATCTCAAATTTCACCATTCACCATACAATATATACAATGTTTTTAGGTATTCCGTAGATATCAAAACCATAATCCCTTAATCCAATATTAATTTAGAAAACCGCTAAGAATAGCAAAATCCGCTAAAAATAGCAAAAACCACCCAAAAAAAAAAATTTGGGGCGTTGCCAGGGGGGGCATACTTGACCCCCCTAGGAAGCGCCTGACTCACACGACACAAAGAGAACTACTAGAGGGATCACCAGACGCAGTTGTGAAACCTGACGCGCCCACACACACACACATGAAAAGAATATAACATATACCCAACATTCTCCCACTTGTTGTTTTCTTTGCATCCATGGGTCCGCACGGTTATATAGTCAACAATCCAGGGCAACAATGCAAATTATTACTCTACACTAGGAGAAATTTTCTGTGCTCACAAACTTTGTCAATAAATTTGCAACATTCTTCAAAGTGTCAACCTTTTCCAACAACTCCTTCTTTTCCTCAACCATGTCTCTCACAAAGTGATACTGAAAATCAATATGATTTGTCTTCGAATGATAAGATGGGTTCTTTTCCAGGAAGATTGCACTCTGACTGTCACAATCTAATCTCACTACTTTTTGTACCAACCCAATACTTGAACACAATCTATGTAACCATATTGCTTCCTTGTTTGCATGAGTGGCTTCCATGTATTCAGATTTTGTAGTTGAGAGTGTTGCTACAACTTCTCTTTTTCTCATCCAACTAATTTCTCCTCCAAATAGATTAAACACATACCCACTTGTAGATATTCTATGACCTAGATCTCTAGCCCAGTCTGCATCAACAAAGAAATGTATGTCCACCACTCTATCCAATCCTAGTCTTCCTTGGTAGCACAATCCATAATTGGTAGTTCCACGCAAATAACTGAAGACTTTCTTTACTATTGTCCAATGCTCCTTCAATGGTTTTGACATATACCTGCTCAAAACTCCCACTGCATGTGTAATGCTCACTCTAGTACAGACCATTGCATACATCAAACTGCCAACTGCACTGGCATATGGAACATGGGACATGTTCTCTTCTTCTTCCTGTGTCTTGGGACACTGATCTACAGATAAATTTACACATATAGGAATAGGAACCTTGACCAATTTACTTTCATGCATATTAAACCTCTGCAATATCATCTCAACATATTTTCTCTAATTCAACCAGATTTTCCTGTTTGCACGATCTCTTTTAATCTCCATTCCCAGAATGAATTTAGCAACACCAATATCCTTCATGTCAAATTTGGAGGATAGTTGTGATTTCACCTCCTTGATAACATCCATGTTATTTCCTACCAACAACATGTCATCAAGATACAACACT
>JASDQU010307855.1:40242-53976 GCA_032191745.1 Picea mariana
TAAATATAGCATAGAAAATCCTCAGAAAAAGTACTCAACGCCTTGAAAAAGAGATAATTTCAGATAATAAGCCTCTTCGAGGGGGCAACCTCCTTTTACCCCACTTAAATGTTCAAGTACAAGATGATTCAAAATGAAAATGTCTCCTTGGTATATATAGGAGACTAGGAGGTATTACAACTAATGGCCTAAAGCTGACATAAATCAAATAACATTACTAATATAATATGCCCCAATTAAGGGGTAATGAGCCAATATTAGGGCTTAACAAACAACCACATTAATGATCATGAATTTACTTACTAATTTCTTCTTGAACACCATTAGATTGTGTTTTTTCTCCATCAATAACATATGATGCTCGTTCTTCATCCCAGAAGCGTGGACCATCTTCAAAATCTTTACCAAGGAATTCACATAGGAAGAAAAATGATTCATTCAATACATACCCGTCATCCATACAACCCTCTGGATGTGCCTTTTGTTGGACATATATTTTTAGAGTTTTTATATACCTCTCAAAGAAAAACATCCACCTCGGTGATACGACACCTGCCAATTCAATGTCATCGACTAGGTGTATAAGTAAATGGACTTGTAGGTCCATGAAACTTGTAGGGAGGTCCTTCTCAAATACACATACATTTTCTGCAATTTCCTTCTTCCATTTTGGTACTTCACATTCATGGATCTCCTTGGAGGTTACCCACCTATTATAAGAATAGTAAATTAGTATGAACCTTTAGTGAAAAATTAAAATGGAACATAATATCTCTATGTCTCTCACACATGAAAATTTCATACCACATACCTTGTAAAAGCTGACAATCGACTTATGGAATTCCTTAAGTCAACAGTATGACATGAATCCCCCCTAATTGACAATGGCATGATATTCTATCAAACACATTCATCATAGGTCATTAGTAATTTTTCACACAACAAAATATCAAAATATATTTAGTACTAAATCAATGTTACCAGTAAAACTTAAATGATGATATATAATACCTTCAAAAAATTATGAAAATTATGTGTTTTAAATCTTGTGATATGTCCATCAACTGTAAAAGCTTTATCCAATGATGACCCATATCCAATAGGTGTCCTTATTGAACGGATGACATTTTTTAGTTGGTCTAGCTCTTTGTTTTTCAAAATCCATGGAGCTTCTGCATATGTTTCATTTTCCCTATTTGGCCACAAATGTCTTCTATCAAATTTGGTACATGAAAGAGCAATATCTCTCCTAGAAGACAAGGTGTCCTTCTCTTTGCTTGATATATGTAGAAATATAGAATTTGAGACATTTTTGAAGATATGCATAGGATCTAATAGGTGAGATATTAATAGATCCTTCCAGTAAGGGAGATCATAAAATATGGATTTCATTTTCATTCCTTCTGGCATATTAAATACAACTTCTTCTGGTTCTTCAATTGAATCACCCTGATCAAAAAAATCCTCCGAACCTTTCAATTCAGCATCTTCATACTTATTAATCCAATCACCTGGATCCATAATCATGGGAGGGCCTCTATTTTCAACTTTTCTGTCAAATTGATTCTTTAGACGATTTCTAAACTTATGATCTATTGATAGAAAAACCATGTTGTTTGCATACATAAATTTATGTAGATCTTTAGAATACCTCCATTGAAATTGATCTACACATCTTGGACATGCAAATATCCCCCTTGTTTGAAGCCCTGCAATTCAATAAGTAATGTTAATAGAATTATAATAAAAGTATAAAAGTAAGTATGAAAGTAAATTATGAGTATGAATACGTAAATATTTTATCTTACCAGAACAGACACCAAGTCCTGGGAAATGATGAATAGTCCAACATAGTACACCATACAACATGAAGGACCTATTTGATGGAGGATGTGATATGTCATACAATCTTGTTCTTTTCCATAATAGTTGCATCTCTTCAATAAAAGGCGCAATATAAACATCCATATTTTTAACTTGTTGTTTTCCTGGAACAATGAGAGTCATCATAAGGTGCTCCTTTCTAACACTCATCCATGGAGGAATTTTGTATACTATCAGTCCCACTAGACAAACACTATAATTTGAGTTGAGGAAAGAGAATGGGCACACTCTGTCAATTGCAAGACCAAACCTAATACTATGTGGTTGATCTTTGAATTTACTTGGCCATTTTTCCTCTATGTGTTTCATTGCTTTGGAGTCGAACGAAATTCGCATGAATCCATCTTTACTCCTGTTCTTTGCATGCCAGTCCATCAATTGTGCAAGTGATTTGCAACGAAACATTTGTTGAAGTCTAGGTATAATTGGCATGTGATGTAAAACCTTTTTTGGAACTGTAGGACCTTGTACATCTGTATGATATATGTTCTCTTTGCATACATGACATTCTACCTTGTTTTGATATTCACCTCTGTATAAAATGCAATCATTTTTACATGAACGAATTTGTTTATATTCAATCCCCAAATCATCCAACAACTAACGTGCTTCTTTGCAAGTTGATGGCAACAAATTCTCTTCAGGGAATATTTTAGTTTTTAGTGCCCTATAAGATTTCCAGAGATTAAATCAATTAAATGTTTCACTTATGATGAACATGTTTGATATGTCAATCTACACTACTACTGTTTATATACAATATATGTTTTATAACATCCCATTAAAGAAATATAAACATAGTTGATGAATGTTTACAAATTATGTACACCAATTGACAATGCAAAGCAAGAAATACATTTCAACTCACTTCAGTAGGGTAGTGAATCCTTTGTCTGACCAACCAAATAGTGATTTTATTTCTAATAATATCAATGTGCATGCAAGTTTTGAGGTTCTACTTGCACCCAATATGAAAATAGGTGTCTTCGTGGCTTGCTTGATTGAGTCTTTCAAGTTGTTATCATCAAGATTACGTTGGTGGTAATTACCCCTACTACCATCATTACTATCAACCATATGATCATTATCGTCATGATTGTTTCCATCCCCAAAGAAACCTGTAAGCATTTCATTCAATCCTTCTTCATGCACTACATTTTCAATATCATCATCATCATTAAAGCCATGTGGCATGTCATCATTGTATGCTAATCTCATCAGCTCTTCAAACTTATCAGCTGGTAGTATTCTCTTCAATGTTTCTCTTTTCTCCCTGGTACAGTTTAAAGGATGGTTTGGATCATCCCATACAAATCTCAATAACCCAGTTTGATCTTGGGTATTAGTAGGTGGATCATCAATGTCTTCTACCTATCAACATACACAAGAATTATTTAATGTTTGGAAAGAATTCGATAAATCATAATTGTATCAATTTSAAAGAAATATAATCAAATATATTGTATTAACCAATAAGAATATAGAATGTATGAAMATATATGCATMAATTGAATAGCRGAATATTATTTTATATACTACTTCTTTTATACAAYAATTTAAAATAAAACACAATTTTGACAACATAGTGTATAAAATGTCAATCCACACTCATTGATTATTCTTTGGTTTTCTGCCCTTACGAACATCCTTAGGGAGACCTAGTTCTTCCCTTTTCTTTCGTGCAGGAGTGTGTTTTAAGAAGGGGTAATTAATAAATAACTCATCCCCAATGGTAAGGTCCATAATATCCTCAACCATTATCAATCTATCAAACTCTCTTTCCATATCTCCATCTTTATCATTTATAACTTCAACAAATTGACAATTTGGTCTTACATTAGGGTCCCTTCCCTTACTACTATTTATAAAACCTGGAATATTTTTGTGTGTGTATGCGTGTCCATCTATATACATAATATGATCTCTATTAATTTGTTTTCCACTTTCCAATTGGAGATAATGTGTATACATATTTGAATTTAGACCATATGTTGACATGTTAGGCTTATATTCTGCTAGCCTTTTCCATTCACCACTGTAATATGATGGACCATAATATGGCATTAATCTCCTAGTCGTTTGCTGTGAATTTTTTCTATTTTTAGATCCCACATGGACATTTTGGAAAATAAAGAGGCCCAGATTTTCTCCATGAATATTGGAGGGTCGTATCATGTAGCTGTATCCCCAAAATTGAAACACCTCATACACTCTAGGTAGTTCTTGATCACTGGGCCAAGCACAATATAATCGACGATCAAATGTCCCTTTGTAAATTGATCTCAAACTCATGGGAAATTCATCATCTCCATCACATTCATTCGCATAGGGTATGTAGTCAACCTTCCCCTTATCCTTAAGCAAATTATGTATCTTTAAAGTGGTTCTTGTTTTGTTACATGTTTTCATCAAATCCTCATCTTCAGAGCTGGTATATGTGCACATATTTTTTTTAGATGTATCATTTGATAAATGATCATCTCCCTCTAGGCTAGAAGTCAGTGATCCAGGAAACTTTAAACCAAGAAATTTATCCTGCAAGTATTCATTAAGAAAAAAATTAATTATTTAAATAATATAAAACAATGTTTAAAAGAAGTATACATATTATTTGTATCAAATTGGAAAATTCCTTACCACAATTCCAATTGGATTTGAATCAATTGTAGGAGGCATACTACCCACTAGAAGTTCATCATCTATGTAATGTCTTTGTACAATCTCTCATTTGAATTGTTTCTTTCCATGACATACAAAACATCCCCAAACAACAATTTTCTAAAAGTATTCATCCCATGTACTATATTCTAGACCAACCTCTTGTTCAGTGCAATGATTTGTTGTGTCTACAGGATCCATTGTCATATCCTCTTCCACCCACTATCCTCTATGTGATTTAATAGTTTTAGGTCCACGTCCACGTACATATCTTTTTCTTTTTCTAGTTGAATGCTCAAACTCTACATTTTCTCCAATCTCCATCTAAAATAATCAACAACATGCATTAATTTCTGACAATATTGGATAATACACTATAAAATTTAATAATTTCATGAAAAAACATGGACGTTTCACAAAATGCCATAAGATTATTTTTTCCTAAGTTAAGTAAAAATTAGAGTACCTAATGTCCCGTGTCATCCATTGTGTCCTCACTTGATATGACATGAGTTGTTTCCATGACCTCATCCGGCTCCTATAGTACACAACATAGTCAATAATGTTTAGTACACCAATTATATTATTTCAACGAATTTGATATGAAACAAAAAACCTCACCTTAGTCACATTTTTGACATATTGATATCATGTTTTGGAGTTGATTTTTTTTTTATGACCCTAGGTATTTACATTGAGCCAAAATTTCAACAAGAAAAGTATCCAACATCCCTATCCCACATGGACATCCTAATTTTCAAACTTTTCCATTGATTGTAAAATCACATTTAATCACCATTCTTGTGCATTTTCCACCAATAAGTTTGAGCTCAAAGGCCATATGGAAAAAAAAGACTTTATCTCTTCTATGTTGTAGCATTTGTGAATTCATAAAGACCTTCCTCCTTTGGTTGATGTTGCCTTTTATTCTTACCTTTATTGTATCTGCAGATTTCATTGCCATATCCTCTTCCACCCACTTTCTTCTCTGTGATTTAGTAGGTCTACGCTGCCCACGTCCTCTTTCCATGGTCTCCTCTAGATCTTGTTACACAACAATGACTATAATTTTTAGCACACCAATCAAATCCATTATCATCTAATAAGTTAGGAAATAGGGCCACAAGTCAAAATTAGATTGGGATAAAACACCAATACCAATACCAATACCAATACCATACCATTGCATACAAATACCAATACCATTGCATGGGAATGGTATGCATACTGTTAGGGTCCTATAAATTATAGGAAGTCTAATTATTCCGTTTCTATCTGTTGTTCCTCGCATGAAAGCTCCCAGAGTTGCCTGTTTTCCTCAGATGGATTTATCCATGTTAGTATCTACCAGTCCTTCCAGTCACCAATGACCAAATATGATCTTACAAAGTGTTTTATAGGATCATTAGGTCGAATTTTTATATTTTGCAAATAAAATTTGACATGTCTTGTTGATTGTCAAATGAGTCTTGAGTCATGTCCTAAGTGTCTAGGTCATTACTACTCCCTCCACTCATCCAAGGTCAAATAAAAATACAATGGAGTCATAATTCTTAATCCAACAGGTTTCAAGCACTCTCAACAAGTAATTCAAATATTCATCACCCTTCTCATGACCATTTTCCTTCTCGAAATGATGAAATTCCTCTCCTAGGGTTCTATGCTGTGTTTTTGGGTTATCTTAGTGTTTGCATCATTTCAGTGAGAAAACCCTAGTTTTCCTATTTCAACACCCTCATTCATACTTCATACACCTCCCCCAAACTTTTCCCACACTCACTTCCCTCTTTCCCATCATTTTCCCCATGAACCCTAGCCAATGCTATGTTTTTGCCAAATTCTGGGTTGGGACTGTGTTTTAGCCTTTTTCCCCACTTTCCCTCACTCATTTCAAGTGGTTCTAGCACCAAATTTTCTCTAATATTACGCTATACCCCCATAAATTTTCTCAAGAAATTAGGAAACTCATAACCCATCATTCCACTTCATTTTCCAAATATCTTTGAAGGCACATTTTCTAGAAATGGCCTTTTTAGTCACCTGTTTGCAAAGAATATTGTGGCCCATGAGAGATGAATATTGAGAAAACGGAGGAGGTTTTTGTTCATAAGAGGACTAATTACAATAACCCATCTCACTTTTTACACAGGTTTTACAGGGTGAGAGATACATTCACATCTTCACCACTTATTTTTATGATAGTGCAAAGTCCTCTTTTAGACATATTTTTGCAGAGAATATTGTGACAAAATGGGAAAGTATTTTTGCAAAATGGAGGAGGTGTTTGTTAAAAACATACCAAATAACAAAACCATCTCGCAGTTTTGTAAAATGTATTATTTTTAAAGAGATATAATCTCTTCTTTGACCCCTAGTTTTCAGAGAAAGTTTTGCAAGTTTGGGCAACAATGTCATCTACAGAAGCGCAGCGAGCCCATGCTACGCTTTTTCCTGGAGGATCCAAATTCACTTTTCTCAGCATTAATGAATATATTATGAAGTGTACATCTCAAATATATCATTGGTGTGCCAAGTCAGTATCAAGTTTGCAGCAAAAAGTCAAAAACATGGCGAAAAATTGCTTTTTGCCCCTGTTTTCACCTAGGCGTTGTGTTTCTAGACCAATTGTGGGAAAATCAATTTTGTGATGTATTGGAATGGATATTTTTATTTTTTAAGGGTTAAGGAGTATAGTAGACAGGTCAATTTTTTATATTTTGCAAATAAAATTTGACATGTCTTGTTGATTGTCAAATGAGTATTGAGTCATGTCCTAAGTGTCTAGGTCATTACTACTCTCTCCACTCATCCAAGGTCAAATAAACATACAAAAAAGTCATAATTATTCATCCATCAGGTTTCAAGCACTCTCAACAAGTAATTCAAATATGCATCACCCTTCTCATGACCATTTTCCTTCTCGAAATGATGAAATTCCTTTCCTAGTGTTCTATGCTGCATTTTTGGGTTATCTTAGTGTTTGCTTCATTTTAGTGAGAAAAACCTAGTTTTCTTGTTTCAACATCCTCACTCGTACTTCATACACCTCCCCCAAAATGTTTTCACACTCACTTCCCTCTTTCCCATTATTTTCCCCATCAACCCTAGCCAATGCTACGTTTTTGCCTAATTTTGGGTTAGGACTGTGATTTAGCCTTTTTCCCCACTTTACCTCACTCATTTCAAATGGTTACAACACCCAAGTTTCTCTAACATTACCCCCTACCCCCCTAAATTTTATCAAGAATTCAGGAAACCCATAACCCATCATTCCACTTCATTTTCCAAAAATCTTTGAAGGCACATTTTCCAGAAATGGCCTTTTTAGTCACCTATTTGCAGATAATATTGTGTCCCATCATAGATGAATCTTGATAAAATGGAGGATTTTTTTTTTCATAAGAGGATAAATTATAATAACCTATCTCACATTTTACACAGGTGTTACAGGGTGAGAGATACATTCACATCTTCACAACTTTATTTTCTGATTGTGCAAAGTATTGTTTTAGACATATTTTTGTAGAGCATATTGTGACAAAATGGGAACTTATTTTTGAACTACAGAGGAGGTTTTTGTTAAAAACATACCAAAGATCAAAAACCTCTCTCGGTTTTTTAAAATGTATTATGGTTAAATATATATCATCTCTTCTTTGACCCCTAGTTTTCAGAGAAATTTTTGCAAGTTTGGGCAAACCTTGCTTCCTCAAACATTTGAGGAAACTCCCACATCATTATTACACTCAGATGAATTAGACCTTGATGAAATTGATGGATGGGATTCTAAGGAGATTCATGATGGATTATTTGTGGATGATGGTATTACACAAAGCCACCATGAGAAAAATGCCAGCATGTACAATACCAATTAAGTCAAGGGCATGATGGGCCATGAATCTAAAAGTTGAGGAAGGGGAAGACCCCCATTCTATATGTACAATAATAAATTTACCTAAAGGAGTTACTCAACCTATGGGTTCATGTTAGCAAGGATGATCATTTGAAATGATATGTGGAGTAGGTGCAATTGATGGATTATGATATCCATGACCTCGCCTTGTTCCTTGAATTTTCCCTAGAAAAACACTCAAAACTAAGGAGGGACCAGACCATGCTCTTATCATTATTCAAGCCATTGTTTAAATCTGGGATCACCATTCTCCTGCATTTCCCATGATTGGGGACTTCTCCAATGATAAGAAAGTGTGTGTGGCTACTATTGTTGTGGACTCAAGTAGGTGGATTTGGATAGAAATCCCTCTCAGTGAAAATAGTATTCATGTTGTTACCAGATAGTCCTAGGATGGGCAGGATGCCAATGATGCATTCACTACTATATTCCAAGTAATATAGGATGATATATTCATAGAAGAAAAAATATATCCATTTCTAAAATATGTCACAAAGAAGAAAGGTCGTGGATATGAAAAGATCTTAAAACATAACACTAATGATATGGCATACTAAAACAGAGCACTAACGAGAAATCATCCAAAGCATTAGAAGGGTCATAAAATACTTTCTCAATAGTCTACAACATGAAAATTTATATTCCCTACTCTCTTATCCAAAATGAGTATACCCTAGGATTTTACGAGTACTTGTTGGGCTCTAAAGATGTCCTAAAATATAACCTCTATGCATCATCCAAAGGTAGGTGCTAGCACAAGCATTTTACTTGTTGCCTATGTAGGTTCTTACCTTTCATTTTCAATACCCGTCCTCCATAGATGAACCCCTATAAAGGGACAAAAATTGTAACAAAAGGAATGACAATTGTTCCGTTCAAATGAACAACACTACTTACAAAAGGAACAACAATCGTAACAAGGGAACAATAGTTGTTTCGTTCAAATGAACAACACTACTTACAAAAGGAATACCAATTGTAACAATGGAACAACAGTTGTTCCATTCAAATGAACAACACTACTTGAAAAAGGAACAACAATCGTGACAAGGGAATGGCAATCAATATATTGGGCCGAAGCAATGTTGTATTAATTGAGTTGTAGTACTTGCCCAACTATTTAATTTGTCAATCCGAGGATCGTAAACTTATGAAGCACACGCAAAGTATATGCAATATTGAAGTAGAACTAATCTAATCTAATGTTCAAGGGAAAGTGATAGATGGGGGATCTTCTAATGGTTTGATATATTCAATATTGATTTTCTACATCTTAGTAATTTCTTATATCATCATCATTTAACTTAAATTTGACTATTGGCCCAACCTGGGTAAGACCAAAGTGTTGAACTTGTACATGAGATATTTTAACATTATTTTTTATTAAGGTAATCCAAATGTGTTTATTCCCATCATTGAATACACTGGTCATTGGCTTAGGTATGATGGAGGAACAGTATATTTATTACACTAGATACAATTTGGGTAAATCCATTGATGTGCAATGTAGAATTGGTTACTAGAAAAATTGTCCAAGTCCTATGGAAAGACAATAACATACACATTTGTTCTTGGCTTCTTAATTACATTTCATGTTTCAATTTGTTTTCTTGCACCATTAATGAAAATTTTACTTGAAGTCATCCCCTCTTGGGGATAACCCTTGGTGACCAATATAGCCTTGCATCTTTCAATAGATCCACATGTGTTATACTTTTCCCACTCACACTAACATCCCAAAATATTTCTTCTTGTAGGTAATGGAGTCAATCACGAAGTATGATTCTTCATCAATGTCTCAAACTCGCCAACCACAGTTGTGTTTCACTCTTCAACATCTATCCCACTAAAATCCCTTTGACACACTCATTGGATCTTTACTACTAGTAAGGACAATATCTCTCTCTTATTTCTTGGATGTTGAAAGATACTCTAGAGTTTGTTGGAAAGGAAAAAAAATACCAAATTTTGTAGCTCAAATGGATGAAGTCCTAGAAAAATTTATATACAAGATGTGCGGTGCATGTGACCATGTTATTTAGTTCTTGATTAGTATTCCTATTCTTTTTCATAACTGTAAAGTTGTTCTTTGTTCTCTTTTATGCCTTGTAATCAACTAAACTTTTAAGGAAATCACCCATGTGACTAGAATAGTGATCGAGGTTCAATCCGTTCATTATTGTTAGATTACTTAATAATGCGTAGTATTGTTCAATTTATTCATCTTGGAAATAATTTGGACAATGCCACAACTGAAATTTCGTTGTATTAATAAATAATATCCAAGTTTTTCTAGGGTTAGTGGGTGTGAGTATGGGAAGCCATTTTTTCAGGATATTGATGGGACACATAATGTCACATCATGCAACATCACATGATGACTTTTGGCATCACTTACATCTATATTTTTTCCATTTGGAGTACAATCACACACATGGACAAGGATTTTAAGACTTTGTCTTGTGAAATTAGACTTGGCATCGCTAGATACACATTTTGGTTAGTTTGTGAAAAAATCCCAGTTTAGGTACTTACCTACACCTAATGTGTAGGAAAATCCTTCCCATATATTTTCCCACGTGCACCTTGAGTGTAGGAAACTTGTATATGACATTTTGGATGAGTTATGTGTGAGAGTTACTTGAATGTCTCAATTGAAGATGTTTCAGGAGGGTGCTTATGGTCTCATCCAATAAATCTTTGATAAAATCATTTATCCCATTTGCATTAGAGGAACTACATTGTTATGATGTTATATTATGGAGAGATTTTTTCTTCCATTTATCCCATTTTCGTTTTGGCCCAAAATGGACACGTTTTGACCAAATTTAGGCACATTCCCTAGCGTTTTTTGCTCCCAATAAGGCGCCCATAATTGATTACATTAAGGGGATAAATTGGTGCTAAACTAGGCATTGTTGGCACCCAATTTAGCGTCGACTGATATGTAGACATTTAAAAAAATGAAAATACCCGCGGGCAAGGGGAAAAATATGCCCACTGATATGTAAAACCTAAAAAACACAAATATCCACGGGCAAGGGGATGAATTTGACATTTTGGAGGGGAAGAAATACAAAAGAATGAATTGGAAGTTTGCTATGGAAAATGGAGAAAGATTGTGACCTGTCCAACTGAATTCCCTTCTACATTTCGACTCCAACACAATTTGAGTGTTTTCCAGGGCGATTGGAGATAGAGCATGATGGTTCAAGTGAATTTCTTGCTGCATTTCGACTCCAACACATTTTGGGTGTTTCTTAGGGAGACTCCAACATGATTTGGGTGTTTCCTAGGGCGAAGGGAGACTCTGTGTGAGCATACCAACTAATTTTCAAACTAGATTTGGACTCCAACATGATTTGGGTGTTTCCTAGGGCAAACAAAGATAGGGTAAGACCAGAGCATGATTTGGGGGTTTCCTAAGGGCGAACTGAGTTTTTCAGGTAAAACAATTATCAAATTTCACAATTCAACCTCTTTACATATAAATTTCCTCATATTTTATGGTCTATCTGAGTTTGAAATTTTCTTATCCTTGTTAGAATAGGTAAAAAAAGACCAGGAAGAAGAGAGAAGAAATAAGCACCTTCAAAAATCGTCACAAAGTCCACTTGCCCAAATCCTAACAGAAGAGATTTTCCCTAGATTGCTTAAAATTTCAAGTAGAGAGAAGGAAACAATATCTATCCAGAATGAGGTAAGTACTTCTCAATTTATAGATTTTTAATTGTCTCATTTTTTTTTATTTAATTTTTAGTTATTTGTTTTTTATTGAAAATTTTAACACAAAAAAAATATTTTATATATCTAGGGACATGAGACTAACTAGGAGAAAGATGTATTGACTTCGATATTGGGGATAGAGGGCATAAAAAAACTTGATAGTGTAGACTTGAAAACACTTGCAAAATACATAGAAAAATGATCCACTAAGACCCCTGAGACATTGCAAGCAAATCAACCCTGTGAAAGGGAATCAATTGATTCCCCAACCACTCTTGGATTGAGTAGAAAATCAAACAGGAAATCATATATGATGACCTCTAAGAATATGTAATAGAGAGCGGAGACCTCCAATGTCGAAGCCACTCCTAGGACCCAAACTTCGTCCACCATGCCATGTTTTGGAACTTGCATTGGGAACTATGATACAAGGATAGAATATGACATGGTTTCAGGTGAAATCAGAATGTCAGATGCCATGAAGGTTTTCTTGAACAGGTTTAAGGAATCATGCCTTCAACGGTTCAAAGACCATCTCCATTTTCCTTTCTCAAAGATACCAATGCACCTGCATAAAGCTGTAATTCATGACATGGAGTCTGAATTTGGCATAGGTTGGTCAGTAAAAGTGAAAAGACAAATGTCTCAAAATTGCAAGAGAATTAGGTGCAATCAAACAAAGAAGATAAAAAAACTCTTGCCCGAGCTAAGGCTCAAAAAAAGTCCAATTGATGTCAGTATAAAAGTATAGAAAGAACTTGTCAAATCATATGAGAAGTCATATGCACGAAGGAAGTCTGGTGAGGAGAGTATCTAGGTATTTCAATTTGATCATAATATTGTATCAAATTTCTTAAACGATTTTTATATTTTATATGTGCATAGTTCAATTGACGTACTTTATGTTTCAGGACAAAGCCTCCAAAGCTAGGCCTACAAAACTCCAAGCCACGCATCATAGTGGCCAAAAAGGTTTACAAGCGTTGATCTACACCTTTGCAAGCATATTTGTTATGTGAAATGTTTTTTATTTATTTCCTAGAAAAAGTAAACGATTACATATTTATTAGTTTAACTAGTCCATGTGCCATGTTTTGACAAGAAGACAAATATGGTCGGCATCCAACTCATTTTGAAAAAGAAATGTTACAAAATAAAAAGTGGACTGACTTTGTAATATGGATGGAGAACGAGGTATCAATATTACCGAAGTATCCCTTGCTTTTTTTTCCCTATTTTTTGTCAATGGCTCCCCCTTTGGGCATCCTTGTCCTTTATTTCCTTTGAATATTATGAACTTGTGAAATGTTCCTTGTAATTTATAGAGTTTGGAAATACTAGCTCTTGTTTTGTGGCTCCTGATAACAAACACAGTTTGCCTAGCAGGGCTTTGCCACTTTTGTTTAATTTATTTATATTTTCCTACTATTTGGACAAGTTGTATTCTCATCCAACATTCATAGGGCCTTCTTTCCCTTGGACCTTCTCTAACATAGTTGTTTTTCACTAATATATGGGTGATAACTTCATCATCCATCTTACAAAGTGAACAC